>JAQJVL010000134.1:1466060-1526383 GCA_035578905.1 Stictocephala bisonia
CAAAAAATTCAAAATTCAAAATTGTTATAAATTTTTTAAATTCTTTAAAATTGTATAAATTGCTTTAAAATTCTTTAAAATTGCTTTAAAATTGTTTAATTTTTCTAAAATTGTTTAAAATTGCCTCCGGGAGATGTAGCTGTCCTGGAGGTTTCAAATCCAAAAGTGACCACAACAAAGCTCGACCGGCATTCAACCACTCACTCACACGCGAACTAAGAAAAATTGCCGCAAAGGTAAAAGTAACACCGAAACGGTATAAGTCGCTGTGTACTCGAAAGCGGATCGCACGTGGCAGAAATCACAGAAATGCCCGAAGGGCCGCAGCTTCGACCCACGGACTTACCCCCACTTAACTCAAGAAGCTAAACCAACCAATTAGAACCCTCTAAACCAGGACATCTGAACAGGTAAGACGCACCAAACATGTTGCCTTCAGAAAACATGTCGCATGAAATTGACAGGAAATTAACAGACGTGAAAATACTGGTTATTTAGCTAATTTATATAGGAAAAAACTACTTTTTTATTTGAAAGGGGAAGATTCTTAATTTTTCTCAAAACTTGGAGAATTTATATCGAAAACTTTTGGAAAACAAACCAAAGTCCTAAACCTCTCAGTTCTTACAATATTTAACATTTTCTAAATACAATTTTCTAATTTAATTATAATGCAACAATTAACAATTGTTACACAGTTAATGAACCTGAAGAGTGGGTTAGTAATCTTGTAATTGTAGAGAAACCCAATGGTTCTCTGCGTCTTTTTTATTGACACAACTCACTTAAATAAATATACTATTAGAGAAAGATATTCAATTCCAACTATTGTAAATCTGTCACAAAACCTAGTTCAGAAAAAGTTTTTTTTCGGTTTTAGACATTAAAGATGGATTTTATCACATTGGGTTGGAAGAAGAATCAACTAAATTATGTTCATTTAGTACTATAATTGGAACATATTGATTTTTCAGAGCACCATTTAGCCTTTCATGCTTACCAGCACTTTTAAAAAACTAATGATTAAGTATTTTGGTGATATCAAAGGTGTATCTATGTACTTTTATGATTTGCAAATTGCACAGGAGAATATGTAGTAGATTTGAGCCAAGAAAGATTTGATTAATTAAAAACTGAAACTAAAAATTACTTAACCCTGGGTAAAATAATAACACGTAACTATGAATGACCTTCAAAAGTTGAAGATTGAGAGATTAAACACTTTTACAAATACAGAGGTGACATATCATTTGAACATTATTTACTGTATTATGAAGATAGATATATTATTCTTAAATCATTAAGAAAGTTCATTCTAAGTTACATTAAACATAATTAAGTATCAGCAAAACACTCTTATATGATACCAAGTTTTTTTATTGGCCAGCTATGACATCTGATATATATATAAAAAAAAAGTTGTAATATCTGTCAAAAATATCAAAGAGCAAAAGTTAAAGAACCCCTAAAGTCACACGAAATTCCTGACCTTCCTTTCTTAAAGATTACATTTGACCATTTGATTTGGATCATTTGAAATTGTAGTTGTAATCAAAGGAATCAACTACTTGGTTGTTATGGATTACTATTCAAGATGGCTGGAGTTTTTCAAACTGAATAAAAAAACAAGTTGTGCAGTTATTGGCAAACTGAAGGAGTTGTTCAGTCGGTTCGATAAACCAAAGTTACTAATAGCTGACAATGTTCCTTTTACCAGTAATGAAATAAAACAATTTGCTAAATTGTGGAACTTTGAAATAGAGAATACTAGTCCTTACCATTCTAAGAGTAACGGGTTAGCAGAAAAGGCAGTTTTCTCACACTGCGTTAGTGCAGTCCACTCAAGTCTGTCGTTTATTTCATGCGCCAACCGGTCAGTAGACAACAGACTATGTTATTATTGTTTGCGTGTAAATTATTTGTGTCTGCTTCCATTTTGTGATTTGCTATGAGTTCCAGCAGTAATGACAAAGAAACTGCTGTAATAACTTTGGCACTAGCGGTGGAAGAGGATGATCAAGTATCAAAGAAATAAAATTAAGAATTTGGGTGCATAGTTTGCCGCACGGGATTGTGAGGGAGAGTATAATATGCATTTTCCAAGTCTGAAAATGGCAATCAAAGATTTTTTCGTATGAGTTACGAAACGTTTATGGAACTATTACATAACAATGGATATGACTGTACTGCTGAAATAAGTCGATCATCAAAATTCATCTTAAATCACAGCACTGCTTATATATGTCGGACCTACCAGTTTCACTCAAAATACTTCTGTCTACGCCTAGACCATCTGTACTCCGTCCTTCCGTCAAAAATCGCTCGCGAAGCAATAAGTAGCTGATATGGACGGAGCGGACTGAACTGAACGGACAGAACGGATCATGTGTGCAAGTCTACATTAGAATAAATGGTTTTAGATTTTTGGCGGAAGCGACTGAACTGGACAGATTGAACTGAGTAGATCCAATGTGCGACGTGACTTATTGTTCACTAATCGTACCTTTATGACTTTTACATCGTTCATACTAAAAAACGTATGTATTGTATTTTATCTATCAATTTAATATTGATTTTGTTGATAGGGCGCGTTATAGAATTATTTATAAGATTTATATATAATTTATACCATAGTCGTATTATAAATGAAGAAGGAACGTGACTTTGTTATATAAAGTAACTATAACAATTGGCATTACTTTTGAAGAAGACATATTAACTACTTGTACATAGTGTTATCTGACTGTTAGTTATATATCTTATATCAATTGGAAAAATGCGTCATATTGGGGTGAAAGTTATATTAACGTTCCCTTATTCCGTTAATATTCTACTCAGTTATACTTGCCTTTTATTATATTATTATGAATATGTTGCCTTTCTTGTTCTTTAAACTTGTAAAATTATAATTTGACGTAAAAAATTAATAATGTTTTTACACATTACGATTGATGGATGACGTATGTTTATAAGGTAGAATCATCAAAAATTTTACTTGTTTTGTCTTATATTTGCCGGTTTGGAGGGTAGTCAGTGAAAGAGGAAATGACGTGTTACTTGCTAAATTGTTCTAAAATGTTCTTTATAAACTTGCTGTAACAGATTATTTTGTTATTTGAATAGGAACGAAGATAATGCTGTTACATACGGGTATTTTTATTTATAGACGCTTAAAATTATATTTTATTGTATGTGGTATTGATGTTAATACATTTATACATTTTATGTTTATAACGATTTTTAGGTACCGTATATGAATATGGCCTGTATTGGTTTGTAATTCTTGCAATAAAAAAAATCCCCAAATGTTTTGACTTATGATATTAAGAACAGTTTTATTGATGCAATGTAACGTAACATAAACAAATTTTGCGTGATTGGCTTTAATGTACGTGTTTTTTAAATAGTGGAATAATTGTCGAATACTTTTTTGTAGATATGGTTTCATTTATTGTTCACTAATAGTTCCTTTATGACTTTTACGTCGTTAATACTCAATAGTATTTTAGTATTAACGACATCTGTTGCTTTACACTGGTCAATTTCTTTTATGATTTTGTAGACCAGAAAATCAAATTCTTATCTTTGGTCTACTATAGGGTTGTGTATACAATAGCGTTGGCTTGGCAATTTTGGATACAGAAAGTCCATATTCAAATCTATATTTTCCCGTGTAATTAAAATGTGATTTTAATAATACAGAACAGTTACCATTCGTTTATAATTTTGCTTCTAAGCCAATATATAACAACACTACATTTATAAAGCTAGTACTCACAATTAAGTTAATTTTACAAAAAATCTATGCCAGCCGGCTCTTTAGATCTCACAAGACTATTGTTAATGCACAGAACTAGATATAGTTATTAATAGTTATTAATAGATATAGTTATTAATATTAATTTAATTTTTTTATATATTTCTTTTCATTTTACTGAAAGCTTCTTAAGATATCGATTTATTTAAAAATAAATTTACGGCTTGGTAGTAATAATAAATATATGTATGCTTCAATTAGTTCTGTTCCACAATTCTAATCCCAACCCGTTATTTATAAAACTATAGGCATTGAAATTTAAATAACATACTACTCTATAATATTTGACTTTATAAGCTAATTATCAAAACCTTGGCAACGTTGGTCAATCAAACTGTAGAAGAAACCATGCTAAATCTAATAATCACTAAAACAGACTAGGTGGTGATGATTTTAAGGTAGTCTGAACTGCTGTCGATGTTGGCAGTAGGCAGGAGACATATTTTGATAAGATCGGACGTGCTGTTGATAAAACCAGCGGAAGCAAGCGTCTGACGCCGTGGATTCGTCATATTTAGCCACAAGATTGATAATACATGCACACCTGACTTCCCCATAACGTGCCAAAAAATACTAAAGGAATTAACACACTCTACAATAAAAAGTTTTGTATAGTGTGAAAAACTGATGGGTTCATATGAATGAATATTCTTTAAAGCTCGTTTATAACATTAATTTCATTACAACAAATGTGTTCCTAATGTATAGCAATGTGCCTCTCAACATGGTGTGTGTGTGTATATCACTCAAGGGCGTGTTATTGGCCACCTTAGACTACCAAGATGTGATATGGGCCCGTCACGATCAGTATGATTTATTTTATGACAAGATTCTGTCATCAATTGGAAAATTCATAGGACATATAATGTAAAATATAGTATACAGTTCAGTACTTAAGAAGCACAATTGATAAAATACATCAAACCCAGTTAGTTTAATATGCTATAAAAACTCAAGCTGATTAAATAACTACGGTCAATAATACAAACTAAACATTAATGACGTTTAGTGGTTAAGTGGTAGAGAGGACTATTAGTCTTAAATTTACCCCAAAATATAGGCATTTTTCACTTCACTTCATTTCATTTCATGACTGTCAAAGGCTGAGTGAAACTTAAATTAACGATCAATAAAACTTATAATACAGTATATGAGCTGTGGATAAGTAATAGAGTCAGTAACAAGAGTGATGTAGAGAATTATTCTAAATGCAACAAACATGTAAGCAGTATTCAATAAACAAATTAAGTGCAGACCAAGACATAAAGTCAATAAAATAAGAAAAAGAAACAGGGATCAATAACTCAACATGATAGTTGTACTCCGTAATCCTTTTATACAGTATGTGTTGGTGGGTGGAAGGTTCATCACCTCTGTTCGTGTATTGATGAATGGGTAATTTAGTGGCACATCCGAGTAGTAAGTCCAAGTGACGTACAGTGACATCTCAGTGACATACCTATCCGCCCACCCAAACAAATACTGACCCACCCACTCTTCCACACATGTACAGTACTTGTGGGTGGGTCAGTAGCACTGTACGTGTTAGTGTGAGTGGGTGAGTACTTCTCTATGGGAGGGTGGGTGTGTCAATACCCACTGTTCAATACCACTGTTCGTGTATGGGTGCGTGCGTGCATGCGTGTTTGAAATCAACAGTACAATGCCATTGTACTTGTATGGCTGGGTATGTGTGGGTGAAAGAACAGAACGAGTATGGGAGGGTTAATAGTACTGTACGTATATGTATGAGTTGGTGGTTCAATACCGCTGTACGTGCATGGTATGCTGGGTGGGGCAATACCACTAGGCTTGATCGGTGGGTGGATGGTTCAGTATCACCATTGTATATGTGTGGGTGGTTGGTTCAATATCACTACACTTGTATGGCTGAGTGGGTTAGTCATATCCACTGTACTTGTATTTGAGGGTGGGAAGGTGAATATCAATGTACGTATATGTGTGGGTGGTTGATTCAATCAGTTTGTTCTCTTGGATAAAAAAAGTCATTTTCTAGACAAATCAGTAAGTCTAGACAATGACCAAAATTTAGAGGGCACAAATTACTGTAGTTGACTCTGAATCAGTAAAATATCAGGTTTCTCGTCATATATAGTCATGTCCTGTGAACTGGCTATGCATGCTTTAAAACTAAATTGTAAATTTTTTTATTGAAAACACTTTGTTTATTGTGTTTTTTATTGAAAACACCTAGATAACAAAGTTTCAGAGTCTAGAAAATCTGTAAGTCTACTTTTAGAGGGTACAAAGTACGGTAATTGACTCTGAATCAGTGAAATATTGTGTTTCTAGCCATGTTTAGCCATATCCTATGACCTGGCTGCACATTTGTTCAGATTAAATTATATAGTTTCCCATTGAATATAGTATGTTCTCCAAGATAACAAAGTTTCACAGTCTAGAAAAATCTGTAAGTCTACTCTTAGAAGCCATAAATTAACCAATTTGATTTACACGCACAAATTGAAATTCTAGGATGAAGGAGGTGAGATAGAGCAAAAAGTCATAGGACCAAAGTTGTAGATCTTCTCAAATCAGGTACCGAATATGGTGTTAGTTTGGCTGTAGAACCATTCATTTAGCCGCTATAGTCCAATTAGAGAAACGCTGTTTTTGGCATTTAAATTGTTTGGCACTAAAAGGGTTGCCATCTTCGATTTACTAAGAATTTTTCAAAATCCCTTCTTATTGCACATATACAACATAAGATCTTTGACTCTACAAAATTTCAGCCTCAAAGGCTTAGTACTCTTTTAGTTACAGCGATGAGTTAGTGGTATTTGCCTTTTATAGGTATAGATTAAGCATGCTCGACCGTCTCTGGTTTTCCAGTTATTAATTTTATATCTTCACAGTTATAGTTGTTCAAGAAATATTAATACTCTTATTAGGATTAGTTGTTATTGACGAATTTAAATTTGTTAATTATTACATTGTCTTGTTTTAAAGTGCCAGGTTACCTGTATTTTTTTCACATTGCTATGCCAGTCACACGCTAAAGTGTAATATGTGAATCGCATGTACTTCTTTATCAGGACTAATTGAATAGTTGGTGTTTATTTTCATACATATTTGAAAGCCTAATGTTATGTTTAAACTTGCAATTATTCGAACATGTACGTGCCCTTCATCATTTTTTCGTAACAGTTTTTTTTTTTCAATTGTGTAAGTTTTTCATGTTCTTTTCAAATAAATTAGTGAGAAAAGTTCACCTCGAAGGTTGGTTGAGCGCACAAGTGAAAATTGCGACAATATTATTTGAGTGACGTTGCACCCGAGCCCAGTGAGGACCACATGTGGCAACGTCGCATCAAACCACAACCCGCGTAAGCTCCTCCCTCAACTGATTTCTTTGTTGAGTGCAGGTGTAAATATATACTTCATATGGAATAACTTTATATTACAACCTAAAACAACTAAAAACCACTTCATGGGAGAGGGGGAAATCGATATGATGCGATGCAGAACAAGTCAAAAAGACGATGCATCGAAAGAATCACTATGCATCATTAGAAACACAATGCATTAGCAATATCGATATCCCAGAATTATTTTGATGTACCAAAATTATGAATTAGTAAGAAGAAAATGCCTTTTGAATCGATAATATTTATCTATGCATCTTTTAGAACGAGTACTTTAATGTTTTAAATAACATATGTTTTCATTCCAAAAGGTCGTTCCCAGTGGACAGGGGTGAGCGTGATCAGAACTGCAAACCTGATTACATTGTGATAATGGACAGAATTCGGCCGGGGGATATAACTTTGTTCTGATATAAGTCAATCAAGCAATGCATATGAATACCATAAATGTGCGACGACCATGAATCTGTTAATCTATACAGATAGTCAATCTATTTCAGTTAGTCAGCAATTATTTTGGGTATTTTATTATCCGTAAAAAAATTATAGGAATTGTTACTATTTACTTGGAATAGTGAACTAAATGAGGTCTTCTGTTGTATTTTTGTTAGTAAATACCTCTAATAATGAGTCGCTTCCCTTCATTATCCTGACACTTCTTATCAGTTCCTGTCTAATAAAGAGCACCTGGCATCTACAGTCTATCCTTTTTACACATCATTTCCCATACAAAACACAATTTGTCTTATTTTCATTTGATTTCATATCTGATGCATATTTAACACTTCACTTAATGATTCAAATCTGATTTCCGTTTGACCGTCACCACTATGTTCTAAAATACATTAATCAAAGACATTATTTTTTTTAAATTGAATTAAACGTTAATTTGTTAATTATTATAAACAACTGTATAAACATCCATTTTGAAGCCTTTTATTACAAAATATTTATAATTAAAATAAAACCTCATATGTATTGAATAAATACATTTTATTAGACATGTTGATGCTGTTTTATTAATTTTAATAGGCCTATATTGGCTAAACAATAATGGATTTTTATACTTAAATTTAAATTATGCTTCTTCTAAAATAACCTGTGATATAGTAAGTTTTATTTCTGTATGAATGTATGTAAGTAACCTAACATATACATTTCAGTCAACCTCATCATCAAAAAATAAACAATGATGGCTGTGTTTTCCAACAATGATAGTTAATAACTATAATTAAGATGTTTTCAATTATTATCTATTTTCTTCTTCATGCCTCTAAAAAATATTATTTTAATTGTTACATATTATATTTGGATAGTTTTGACAAGATATTTTTTCCCACACTGTACAGAGTATTTTTTTCAGACACTCTGTTATTTTATTGGCATTTAAATTTTATGGCTTTTAAATACTTGTGATTTTTTTGTGCATTACTGCATTTTGTGAAGCCCTACATCTTGTATTCCTTTCATTATTTTGACACAAGGTATTATTACTTTACCGTTTCTAAAGCTTAATTAAATAAAACCCATGAATTCTGTATGAATCCATCAAATCGAGTTGTAGCGATTCGAACTGAAATTGTATAAACGGTATCAATGCATCAAATCGAAAAATAGAAAATTTGCTGCACGACACGCCCCTTATCTACATAGATATGTACTTAAAACTTACGATCATTGAAAAATCGTAGCCCCAAGGTAAGAACAGCACTCCAGTGTTGTATTTCTCCCAATGTGAAGAGTAAAAAGTAAGGAAGACATTCCAACACACAAAGTAGTAGCGAATGGGAGGCACTGAGAAGTCAGTCCTTCCAAAGACAGAGTAGAGGCAAGTGGGGATTAGCACAGCCGTCCACGAGTCTAATCCATGGTCAAACAGTTCACCTAGTGGTCCACTGGTCTGTGTCCGCCTGGCTTGCTTTCCATCAATACCATCTAAAATATTCAGATATAATTATCAGACCAGTTGAACAGTTGGTTAATCTTTACAAAAGTAAGAAGTGTTTTGGTTAGCACCAATTAAAAATAAAATAATGTTGGTAGGAATAACAAAATCTGTTCCATTTTATTATATGACCGTTTCTAGGGAACAGTTGATTTTAATTCTCTTTACAAAAGTAAGAAGTGTTTTGGTTAGCACCAATTAAAAATAAAATAATGTTGGTAGGAATAACAAAATATGTTCCATTTTATTATATGACCGTTTCTAGGGAACAGTTGATTTTAATTCTTTTAAAGGCTGTGTTAATTGTTCTACATTTAATAGGAATTCACAAACACCTATAAACCAGAATCATTGGCACTAAATATTTGCTTATTCCTGTTTGCTCGGATCCTTAATTATCAAGAAAATTATTTTGGCATCTCTTTGGTGACTCAGTTATGCAATATACAACAACTTGGCAAAATAAAAAAGCCATTTAAATCTGATCCATGTTGATCAAAGGCTGTGACATTAATTTTTAATTGTAAATAGGCCTAGTGTGTGTATAGTTTTTAAGTTATGTATTATGTATTACTGTATTGGCAAATTTTGTCTATATATATATGTTCTTGGTCTCTCAATTTTATGTTATAGTTTATGAACCTGTCAATTGTTTTCTGTCATATTATTTATTTATTTGTTAATGTTTATGCATTTATTTATTACTACTGTTTGTGTTTATTTATTAGATTATCACCACAATTACCAACCCTAATTTACTTGTAATTTTAGATACTTGTTAGTATATACAATTATTGACATGGTGTATTTTATTTTACACTTAACTGTGACATGGCCTATTGTACCATATGTACCAAATGGCAATAATTTGATTTTATTTAACAAGAACTTATCAATTTACTGAAAATGTCATGTGTTGGTGTAAATGATACAAGCATAGCCAGTAAATTAAATTGTTTATTTAATACGCCTAGACTTTGAACTTAATTTTGAGATATTTATACAAACTACATTTTGTGTAATATTTTTATTTACTGTTAATTTAATAATTTTTTTGTAATGACTCAGGCTTCCTACAACAAAGGTCTTGTTGCTCAGGCTTTATTTAGTTCTTGGACTATTTAGCTTATCTTATCTACTTAGGATACAATAAAAATAAAAGTTTTATTTAAAAAAGACACTCAAAATATGAAAAACAGTCTTCCATTACTTCTCTTCTGTGATGAACTAATTAGACCATCCCTAACAAGGAAGGCTCATTCCACTAATGATGGCCAATAGGGTCTGATACAAGAAACTTGTTTTGGTCATCTAACATATCCCAAGTTAACACCCGCTTGGTTTCTGGCGAAAATTCGTTTGAGATTAACTGGGAAGCTGGTCAAAAAGGTGGGGACAAAAGATTTAAGTTGCCCTGCACATTGTGGGATATCTTGCAAAATGAGGAGATTCAGAGAAGATAGGTTCTTTTTGAAATCTCTGAGAAGCGAAGCTAAGTCTTTCTTTAAACTTAGACTGATAAGTCCCTAGATAGTTTTAATTTTAATTATGGTACAGTAATTGTTTGGATTAAATATATCTAAGTTTTATGTTATTTTAAAATGTACTGTTTGGATTTTACTAGTACAAAATTGTTATTATCTTGTGATAAAATATTTATTGAGCCTAAACAAGAAATCATACTGTCAAAACGTTTATACCATTGAAATTAGCCATTCCAATTAGCTTTTTTTATTTCTGTAAAAGAATAAGCAGCTGTATTTTTTAAAGGAAAAAGTTTCATTTTATAACAAGACATAATTAGAAACTTTAAACTGATATATATTATTTATTTACTAGGCCCAAAGATAAACAACTATAAAATCGTATTCTATGCATTTACTCACCTAAAGTATACGCTATAAAGATACTAATAGACGTGACTAGAAAAACCCATCTAGGGATAGGTGGATACTCAGGATGATCACTACTGGATGCATAGAAATAGTAGTCATAGAAGGATAACAGAAGAAACGCTGCTGCAGTGAAGAGAAAGCCCACAAATGTCAGCACATTGGGCGCCACCCACCGCGGGCACAACTGTAGCAGACAAGTACAATTAGACGAACCTCCACTCAAAAAGCATATTTTCATTTATAATTTTCTACTTTATAGAATCTGACAGTACACTGCATATATGGAGTTGTTACACCTCTAGTGATTCAGGAGAGAACAAGACAGAAGTATCCTCTCAAGTCACTCCATCCTAAAGACCCATTATTTTCAAGTTCTAATGTACTATTTACCAACTATATAATTTACTTCTTCTGTGAGCTGAAATATTCATAAGATTTTCAGTGTTTCATAAGAATTAATCCAATGTTAATTAAATAGGTGGGAAATACAGCAGTTATGATCACTGTTAATTGGCAATATGAGTTATATACAGCATTTTGTATATGTTCATTTTGTAACCTGAGATGTGTTTCAAAAAGGGAGTAGTAAGTTAGTTTTGCAGTATTTAGATCACTGATGTGCTTAATTCTTTTTATAACTTCTTGCAAAGACTGTCAAAATGGTGTGTCCATGAGAAAGTTTCGTCAATTGTCAATCCTAAAAATGTAGAGTATGATTCCATGTCAACTTCTGACAGTGCTTTAATCTGATCCCTTCTCCTACCAAATGCCAATTGCTAAGTCTTGGTCATGTTTACACCTCGGTCTTTTACGTGGCAGTACTGGTAAGCCATGTTTAATGCAGTATATGAGCCAATAGACAGTTGTTCTGTAGAGTCTTCAGCAAGTAAAAGTGTCATGTCGTCGGTATACATTAAAGTATAGCAGTAGGTACTATAGGTTGAATTGAAAATAACTTTATTCATAAAGTACACAGTAGCATACATTGAATGGCATCAGTAAATCTAAACTAAAAATATAATACAACATGAGACAAATTAAGTGAGAATAAGTAGAAAAAGGGAAACTTAAAATTCATCAAAACTGTACGAAGGTTTGGAAATTAAAAATGTTTTTAGGTTGCTTTTAAATTTTTTTAAGCTCATCAATACCTCTTATCTCAGCTGGAAGTTTTTCTAAAAATCTCTTTCCTGCACAATATGCTTTTTTACTAAAAAACTCGTTTGTGAGCATTGACGGAAATTTCATTTCTAAATCAAGTGTTGTAACAAAGCTTGTCCCCCAGTCTATCTACCATATTATTGTTGGAAAAATTTTTGATATGTAGAACAGTATAATAAACATAAAGACTGTAGATGGTCCCAATACTCATATTTGTAAAATTTTCTCGAACAGAAACATCCCACTTTATATTCAACATTGTTCTTAATGCTCTTTTTTTTAGAATTCAATCAAAATTATATTTCGACGTGCTGCCATAAATAGTAATTCCAAACGATATAGATGACTCTACAAGAACAAAGTAGAGCATTCTTAAAGTGTCCTTGGAAAAAAATTTTGACTTTCTTTATAATGCATAAATTCCTGAGGTTATTTTATTTATAACATGGTTAATGTGTTGGTTCCATGCAAGATTTTAGTCAACAATTAAGCCCAAAAATTTTGTTGATTGAACAACCTGCAATTTTTTATTTTGGAAATTAATAACTGGATTTATACGATATCTGCTTTTTCCAGCTGTAAATATCATAAAATTAGTTTTATTTGTGTTCAGTAAAAGTTGACGATGATTTTCAAAGTTATCTATCTTAATCAAACAATCTAAAGCTTGTTTTTCTATGTTATATACAGATGTGTCACTTATTTTAAGGCTGGCATCATCAGCATAAAGGCAGAGTTTAGTGAACGGATTGTTAATAAATGGAAGTGAAAAGGCCCCTTATATGGCATAGGAATAAGAATCAATCAATCAATCATTTCTTTATTAACACATTCATCGAGAATGGCTATAGAGACAACAAATACAAACTAGAAATGTACAAAACCATGAACAATTAAAGGTTAGGCCTAAGAAGTGAAATATAAATAAATTACAAGAATTTACAAAAAAACATTTTAGCCAAATAGTTAAAATTGCAATAAAAATACTTTAAGTCAAACATTAAAAAGCATTAGGCCTATTACAGGAACAGTTTTATAACACTTATAAATTCATCAATAGAATAAATTAGGTTAGTCATCAAGCAGTCATGAAGTCTTTTTTTCAAAGTTTTAGTGTTACACTTAAGATTCTCAGGGAGCATGTTGAAGAGTCTGGCACCACTTTAGGATGGCTTTTTGGTGATAGAGTTGTTCTATGTGGTGGTAGAGAAATTATTCACCCCTCTTGTGTTGTGGTTGTGGACTTGGCCTTGCTTTGGCAGCATTCCTCTCAAGGCGTGGGTGATCACTTCAATTATGTAAATGGATACAACTGTCAAGATCTTAAAGGATTTGAAAGCCTCTCGACAGGACTCTTGTGGATGCAGACCTGCCATGGTACGTAAAGCCCGTTTTTGAAGCACCAGAACACGATGGAGGTTTCCAGCTGATGAGCCACCCCATAGGGTTATTCCATATCGAATTTGTGATTCAAATAGACTATAATAGGCTGTTTTTAATGCTGAGGATGTGCCATAGATTTAATCATCTTCAACACACATATTGCAGTGCTGAGCCTTGAGCATAGATGGTCAGTGTTATTGGTCCAGGAGAGGTTTTGTCTAAAATTAAGCCTAGGTATTTAACAGTGTCCACTCTTTGAAGATCAGGAGGTTCAGTTAGATTATCTTTCAACCGCCCGGAAGCAAAGTATTTTGTCTTTGAAGCATTGAAGACTAGATCATTACAAGCAATATTGCTGAGCCATACTGACAGATATAAAGGTCTGAATGTCCAGATCCTCGATAGAATTGCCGCTTGAAACCAAGGTTGTGTCATCAGCGTACATGATTAGATAACTAATGTAATACAGATATTTAGGTAGATCTGCAGTAAATAAAACAAATAGAACGGGACCCAGCACTGAACCTTGTGGAACGCCTCTCTTAATAGCCAAAGGCCTAGATTTTCCAATCTTCTCAATTGTCAATCCAACATCCAATTTATCAATTATGTGTTCTATTACATCAGTGAGGGCTTATGGTTGATCTGCCAGGAATAAATCTATGTTGTCTATCTGGTAAAAGGTTGTTGGATGTAAGATGATCTTATATTTTAGTTAAAATTATTTTTTCTATGATTTTTGAAACGGTTGGAACAAGAGAGATGGGCTTAAAATTCTGCAGCCATTTTTTGCTTGCTTGTTTATAGAGGAGGTAAACTTTTGACATTTTTAATTTGCTAGGGAAAATCCCCTGGGATAAGGACATATTGATCACGTGTATGAGAGGTCTAGATACTTCACTGATACAAAACTTTAGAAGCTTGGAGCTTACATTATCAATCCCAGATGAAGATGTTAATTTTAAGGAAGTAATAGCTTTGATAACTTCATTGAGCGAAGCTGGCTGGTCTCCAGTCTGTAAGGGGGGTTCCAGAAAAAGTAGCAGTATCCAAAACAATATTAGTTGACTGACTGGGCTGGTTCTGAAAAAGAGTTTGTTCCGCTACAGTCGTAAAATAGGTATTGAAGTGCTCGGATAACAATTTTGAGTCTTCTATTAACTCCCCTGCAATATTAAGCTGCCACATAGCTCCTGTTTTCTTTTTTTGTACAGTCTCTTACTGTTGATGAGCTTCCAAATAGCCTTTGTTTTATTGTCTGACTCCGCAATGAAGTTTTCATTTGCTTCCCGTTTTAGTGCTTTTAATTTTAAATCATATTGCCTCTTCTTTTGCATTGAATCTACTCTGTAATCTTCTCTCCCACTCTGGTGAAATTTTGTTTGTGCCAATATAAAGTCTTTCCTAAGTTTAGTGGCTTCAGGATTATAAACATAACGGTTCTTTTCCTTCTTTTGACATCGGATCACTTTTTGAGGTGATATCAAGAGCTATTGTGAGAGTATTTATAACGTTTGTGTAAGCATCCTCTGCTGTGGTTGCCTGGTAGACTCTTTCCCAAGATTGTAGTGCTAGAAGGTCTTTGAGGCACTGAAGGTTGTCAGAGTGGAATTTTCTACCCATAGTTGTTGAGACTGTGTTTATTTGCAACGAAGCATCAATGTTACAAAATTGTCCTCGATGATCTGAGAGACCCGAGTCTGTTACTTCAGCGTTAACTTTGTCAAGAGCAAAGTTTGTACAGACAAGATCTATAGAAGTAGCTGAGATGTTTGTTATTCTTGTAGGTGGTAAAGGTATTCTGGTGAGATCAAAGGTAACGAGTGCCTCACATAATGTTGCATTATCTCTTGATTAAATCAGGCTGTTCACGTTAATGTCTCCAACAATACAAATCCCATTTTTATCACTGGGAAGTGCGTTAAGAGTGTTAGTTAGTAAGGCCAAGGCAATTTCAAGGGGTGCACTGGGTGGTCGATATACACCAAGAATGTAAAAATGGCTTTTTTTGTCAAATACTATCTTGACTGCAGACATCTCACATACAAGTTCTTGTGAGTGATCGGAAATATTTAAACATTCCACTTCGGTAGCAATGTCGATGTGCTTGTAAATGGCAACACCTCCTTTTCTGTGGCTTTGTCTGCAGAAAGCAGCTACGAGATTGAAGCCTTCTAAACGTACATTTTTTAAAGAGGATTCATTAAGCCCATGCTCAGTGAGGACCACTATTTCAGGCTTGTATAGGTGTAAAAAGTGGCTTAGTCGATCTATTTTGTTGCTAAGCATATCAATGTTTTGGTGAACGATTTTGATTTTTTTGCTAGGCCTAAATTCAGGACATTTCTGAGTCGAGCTCTTCTTTTCTTGGAAGTTTTGGTGGAGGATTGTTATGCTGTCGTTTGACCTGTCGTTTTTTTTTCTTGGTTCATTTCTTGGGGCTTACTTCTAAAAAAGACCTTGTATTCTGGAATTGTTTTTCTCCAGTGTGGGTGTTGTTCATTGATGTAAAGTGGATATGCTGAATACTCTTCTGAAAAAATTCTTCAATAGTTTCATTTGGCCCAAGTTTTGTAGCAGAAATTGGAGGGGACATTGAAACCTTGAACTTGCTGAGGCTTAAATTGTTTTCCAGTATATTTGTTTGTCGTAGTAGTGATTCTTGATTTTTATTTGACCACCTACTTTCTTCTTTGCTCACTTGACTTTTTGCTATCTGGAGAGACACACTGAAGAAATTCTCTTTCTTTTTAGTTGATTGCTTAGCGGGTACATCTGGAAGAGGGCTAGTTTGGTAGTTTATTTTTTTCTGATGTACTTTATCTTGTGTTAGTTCCTTTGCGGTACAAGGCTGTGATCTCAGTTCAGCTGGCTCAGGTTCATAGGGTTGTGTTTGTTTGTGAAGACTTTCATCCAGAGAGTTGGGACTGGTACATTTGTTATGTAGGTTCTGTATGTTTTTATCTTGTGATACACAGTCAGATGTAAGGTATGGTTTGAAGCTATTTAAGACAGTGTTGATATATGTCTTGATTGTGTTGTCATACTCCTTCAACTTGACTTTGAGGGTTTCATTTATAAATTTTGTGTTTTGAATTGATGTGTTTAGAAGATGTAGTTCTTCTTTGTGGACTGAGAGGCTGAGTTTCAGGTTATCTAATTCTTCATGTGACCCCTTTATTGTTGTGTACTGTTCAGTGCTGACATCTTATTATTTTGCTCTAGGTAGGCATTTGTCTCTGATTCTTCTTGTTTAAAATTAAGTCTTCCCTTAGTGTACGCTCTTTTTCGAGTTTGTTTTGGAGAGATGTTATTAAACTATGTAAATTTTCATTTTCTTCTTTGAGGTTGTGTACCAGCTCATTTATATGATTAAGTTTGTCTTCGAGTTCCAGTACATGTTGTGATTTTTCCTGTTCTTTTTCATGTAGCTGTTGTTTAAGATAATTATTCTCATTTAATAATGCATTCCCAAGTTCTGCAGCCAATGTCAGAGATTTATTTAAGTCTAAGTCATCCTCTGATGACAGGTCTTGTATTTTAGTTGTTAGGTTTTCAATGCTAGTAACATTGTCATTTGATTTACATATGTCACATGACCATGATTTGATCTCGTTGTCTGTGAGGTTTTTAAATTTTTTAAAAGTCCGTGTCAGGCATTTTGAGTGATACCACTTTTTACAGGAGCTATTGCATTGTATACCTTGATATTTGACACCGACCTCACAGACTTCACAGGGATATTTAGACATTATTTTTAGTTATTAAAATAAAAATGAATTCTTAGTTTCACTTTGTAGTTAGTTCTACTTTGTTGTCAGATAATATTGATAAGATTCAGTTTTTTAAGCTGGGTTTGGCTGGTTCCTATTGTCATAAAGCAAATGTAGATTCAGTTTTTTAAGCTAGGTTTGGCTGGTTCCTATTGTCATAAAAAGCAAATGCAGATTCAGTTTTTATTAGAGGTCCTAATATAGACCCGTGCGGTACACCATGCTGTATGTCAGTAAGAGGTGAGCAACTAGAAACTCTGTAACCTCAACATATTGTGCTCAATTGGTTAAAAAGTATCGAAACCATTTTAAAGTATTTCCATAAATTCCCAATTCCCCAATTTTTTGTACTAGAAGAAGACGTGACACACTATCAAGAGCTCTGTTCAGGTCCAGGAATATTCCTACTGTTTTTTTTTTCCTTTGTCAACAGAATTGATCACTGAATCAATAAAATGTAATGCTACAATTGTAACTGATCTACCTGGTCTAAAGCCATGTTGCTCTTTATCATGTAAAACATTTGCTTCTATATATGTTGCCAATTGTATGTAAACTGCTTTTTCATATAATTTAGAAAAGGTTGGCAATAAAGATAGAGATCGATAATTTGTTAAATTTTTAGTATCTGATTGTTTAAACAGTGGTATGACTTTTGCAATTTAATTTAGATGGAAAAATTTCGCTGATTAAAGAAGAATTAATTAAGTGTACAATGAATGGGCTTGACTAATTGATTTTTGGCATACTTCAATACAAGCATGGGTATTTCGTCAATCCCAGCTGTTAATTTATTATTTAAAGAATTCGGTGTTTTAAAAATGTCTTCCTCTGTAACAGGCCTGAAACAAAATTTTGTCCCTGGAAGGCTAGCAGAGCTAAAACAAGTTCCACTGACAGGTGTACCCATTCTGTGCCAAGACAGGAATTATTGATGAGTTCACATAGTTGTTAAAATAGTTATTGAAAATGCAACTTATCTCATTAGGTTCAGTAACAAGTTTACCATCTAACTCAATTTCAATATTATCAAAACTGTTTTTCTTATTTGAGATTTCAGTATTAAGTATTTGGCTAGTAGTCTTAGATATATTGCTTGTTTTATTTATTTTATTTTCAAAATACTTTCTTTTAGTAGCAATTACGTTTTTTCTAAAACCTTGTTTAACTTTTTAACCAACTCGATACAACATTTCCAAATTATTTGTGGATTGTGTAACTTGACTCAACTGCACAATTCTAGATTTTTCAAACTTTTGATCTTGTGTTATCCAAGATTTATTTTTAGCTTTGCTGGTTTTTTTTTAGGAAAGAATTTGTCAACATAGAACATAACAATTTGATGAAAAATATCATATTTCTTTTCAACAACAACCATGTAAATGTCTAACTAGTTCTCTCTACTTAAAAATTTAACAAATAAAACTAAATTGTTCTCATTGAAATCTTTTTTTGTTTTAATTTCAGTCTTGTTATTGATCTTAGACATGGTATTTCTAATAAAAATATTGTCAGAGTACTCTATTAATAATCCATTATTATCAGATATTTTTGTATTTATACGAATAACTTTAAACTTATACATACATATCAATATTTAGTTAATACATTGTCCAAGGCGGTCTGTGACATACTTGTGACTCGGGTAGGAAAGTTAACAAGATCCTCATTTTATATATTTGCAGTACATCATTCAATATTTTGCTGTCAGAAAAATTTAATACATCAATGTTTGATACACAATAATAATGTTCCAAAATGTTTTAACCAATATATTTAATTAAAATATTTAGCTTTTCTAGAAAAATTACTTTTTTAACAAGGGTATCGATATATTCTAACTAGCAAGAACTTTAGGTTATGACAATTATATTCAGTGAGACAACACTCAAACTCCCTTTCACAAACAATACTTACATTCGAGACTATTAGTTACAGCATACTGATTTTTTATATTTTAAATTTTTTACCAAGAATTAATAACCCCCCCCCCCCCACTGGCTATTATCCATGAAAAAGATGTGTGATTGCAGTAGTTATCAAAATTAAACCTTGTAAGCTCTAGTTCTGTTACAGGGTGTCCAGTAAATCTCCTTAAACAAATTCCCTGAATTTTCCTTGATCGATCCATGATTTCATACAAAATTTCCCTGACCCCAAATCGACATAGTTACATATAAGTCTATTTAACTTAATAGTAATATTATGTACCACCATGTACATTATGGTACCATTATACAGCTGAACCTCTGGCAGTATCTATTAATTATCTACTCCGTGATGGTATTTTCCCAGAGCATCTCAAAACCTCACGAGTATGCCCAATTTTCAAAGGTGGACCTAAGGACAAACCTCAGAGCTAACGACCAATCTCTGTAATTCCTGTATTAGGTAAATTAATTGAAATATTAGTCTGCAAACAAATTACATTATTTTGCGAAAGTAATAATAAACTAAATCCATCACAATTTGGATTTAGGAAAGATAAATCAACTTTGAATGCTTTAGATGAACTTATTAGACAAATTCACTCATCTTTTGAAGACAAAGGCTTTGCTCAGGCTACTTTTTGTGACCTCAGCAGAGCTTTTGATTGTGTTGATAGTAAAATTCTCATTGCTAAATTAAAATATTATGGATTTTCGGGACCGAGTCTAAATTTCTTTCAATCATATCTAACCAATCGTAAACAATTGGTTTATGTGAATGGTAAGTGGTCAGAGGAAGCTCTTGTGGAATGGGGCGTTCCCCAGGGTTCTGTACTGGGCCCAACACTCTTTTTAATTTATATCAATGATCTGCCATTGGTAACCAATTCAAAAACCATATTATATGCAGATGACACTACACTCTTTAACACCAGTCAAAGTGTTAAAGATCTTGAACTCTGTGCTAATGATACATTAAGAAATGCTTCAAATTGGTTCAATTCAAATGGCTTTCTGCTTAATAAGGACAAAACAAAAAAAGTATTATTTCATCTTGACTCTCGAGTTATTTATCTTCTAAATAGATTGAATGACATTGTACCGATAAATTACATAAGAGCTGCGTACTTTGCCTTTTTTCAATCCATATTTAGATATGGTTTAGGTTTATATGGCAATTGTACCAGAATTGAAGAAATATTGTTATTACAAAAGAAAGTAATTAGAGCTCTTAAAAAATGTGACTCTAGAGAGCACTGTAAGCAACTTTTTAAAGAATTCCATTTCCAAACTGTTATAAATTTATACATATATGATTTAGTTATTTACATACATAAAAATTCAAATTTACTCAATTTTAAATACACAGTTCATGATCATAACACTCGTAATAAGAACAATGTTGATATCAGTCACTTCCGTTTAAGTAAAACACTTAATAGCCATATGGTAGTATCTTTAAAAGTGTACAACTTCTTAGAAAAGAATATTAGCTCATATCCCTTTCAAATATTTAAAAATAAATTCTACTCCTGGCTATTGGAGAACCCATTTTATAGTTTAAATGAATTTTTTAGCAAGAAAACGATAAAGTTTTAATTTAATTGCATACTATAAACTATCTATTTATTGTAATTTTATGAACTAACTTTTAATCCTTTTAAAATTACTGTTAGCTATAAGAATTTAACTTGGCTGTAATATTGAGCTGCAATTATGACATTGTCAATAATGTTATACATTTATACGGCAAATAAAGAGTATTATTATTATTATTATTATTATTATTATTATTATCATAGTTACATATAAGTCTATTTAACTTAATAGTAATATTACGTACTACCATATAAATTATGTTACATGCAGTCAATTACAATTATTAATTACAGAAATATCAATATTTCACAAATTATCAAATTTAATTTTTTTATTTAATATTTTTATTGATAACCGTAAAAACTAAACTCAAAAGTATTACCTACAATAATTATTTTTTTAGAACTACTTTGTAAAAGTAGCGGTAGAATTAAAAAAATATTTATAATTAGCTTTGAGTAAAAAACAAACATACCTTTTACCGTATTCTATTGTTGAAATATGACAATTTTCAATACCTTACAAACGGTGCTATATTATAATTTCCCCAAAACCAACATTTAAAAATTTTAGGTCTATGACTTATTTAACATGTACTAATCAGACAATTATTTTAGTAAGTTTTAAACTTTAAGCGATATTAAACCAGTTGTATGAGGCCGAACAAGCATAAGCAATCACAATGACAACATTTATCCTGTTATATTTTTGGACAAGTTGATGGATAGCCAGTCGTTGGAATGAGAGAACATGGATTGAGGTTTTTAGAAATCATATCTTCTACATCGTTTGATCCTGCAATAACAACCACAATGTCATCACTATTTAATGAACGTGTACCGCTTTCAATGTTTTTTATTACATGTTTCAAGGGAGCACCAGGTGATGTATTTATTACAACCTTGTAGTTGTTCAATAAATTAGATTGTAAGTGATGGTGAAGATTTTTCCCATGACTTTTAGAATAAACATGAACTTGCACTGTGCCAGATAATTTTTTACATGGGACTTTGTCCTCATTATAATGAGTCATTAAGTTATTTCCCCTAGAAATTGTATGCCTTTTACTGGCACTTATATTTCTCTTAAAAGAGTTCTGAATTACATTCAGTTTCATGTGCTTCAACAAAGGCCAACTCATCAAAACAGTGTTGACTGTACTTTGGGTGGTTTGATCGGGCTCATACATTAATAATATTGTAAAAAGAAACATTTAACATGTTTTCATAACTATTTTAGTAATATATTTAATATTTAGGGCACTACTGGTAGATCACTAGTGATGTAAAATCTGTTGAAAGGGTTCCCGTAATGCTACAGATGACAACTAGGTTGATTTATAGGCAGTATTCATTATTCATTTCTCAGGCGCCAGTCTGAATATGAGAGGCGAATGTAAGTGTAGATGAAGGAGTATAGTCATTGTTATTAACTATCAGCTGATAATCACCGGCTGTTCATTTGTCATTGGGCTATTAATTAATGACACTTTCTAAGGAATAGTCAGCCTTAGTTTGTAACAATGACTACATTCGCTCATCTACACTCATCACACTCATTCGAAATCCATATTCGCCCGTATCTTGACGATCGGCGTCTTTATTAATAAATAAATAAAAAAAATATAAAAAAACTAAAGTTGACTGTTCCTTAGAAACAGCTATTTATTAATAGTCCAATAACCAGGGTAAATAAGGGACCTATAGCTTTAAGTGGGATCCAAACCACGTAGTGTTGGTCTAATTTTCATCTAAATGACAAGCCTGACACTTGGTTCTCTTCCCTAAACAACATCTAAACCTTGACTACCACCCAACATGGACACCTCAGACTTCTCTAGTAGTGTCCACATACTTGGCAACCATTGAGCGGATAAACAAATCACCTGATGATATGTTGGCGGAAAGGAAGAGTACCACATGGTCTGCACTAGCTGATGATTGTGGCAGCAGGGCCTCATGCTGGCACCTTGCGTCACACTTGGTGTTATTGCTCTCCCATGAAGAACATGAAACATTCCTCCATTTATATGGTCAGCTTATCAATATACAGGGTGTCCCAAAAGTCGACGTCCAAACTTCACAGGCTTGTTATATGGATCATTTCCAACAAAAAATTTCCTTTATGTATCTATCGTATTGTTAATAGTTACCGAGCTATTGAATTTTTAAATATTTTTGAAAATATGTGTATTGCAACAGAAAAAAATCATTTTTATTCAAGAAATAATGCACGCAGGGCCTTAAAGCTTTTACAATATAATTTGAATAAGTATATTTGCATAATTATACAGTTTTAAGGCATTTTGGGATTGTAAAAACATAGATTAATAGTGTTTAAACTTTATTTTTTTAACTGTAAATGAAGTTACTACTACATTCAAACGGTGACTGCAAATGCATTTTTTCCTTAAGCTAATGACCAAATATCTTAAAACCTTCACCAATTAATGCAGAATTCAGAAATACTAACACATTAACGAATTCGTTAGCTTATTTTGAGAATTGGTGTATTTTTGAAAATAAGCACACGTTTTTTGCGGGCTGGCCACTTGTCCACCCTCGCGTTGCGGCGCTTCTTCGCGGAAGTTTTACGCGTGGACAAAGCTAACAAGTCATTTCAAAAAGGCTAGAGCGATAATGTAACTGCTATTGAAACTCACATTTTTTGCTGACGTTACAATTTTTTTAAGTAAATAATTTTATAAATATTTAGTGTAATACAGTAAGATTAAAGTTGATGACCGTTTAAGTAAAATTATTTGATAGAAGCAAACAAAGCAATAAGGAAATAGATTACATAAATTACAGTATATTTTAAAAAAATATACCTATTACAATAAAAGTTCAAAATTCCTACCTTCTTCCCTGATACAAAGCTGACAACGACGACAATTTCTCCTTAGAGAATGAAAGGATTGTTCATTATTCTTAATTGTATTGGTAACTGTTATTCGTCGTCTTAGTTCATCTTGTGTATGGGAATCTGAAGAAATCACTAATTCCTTGTAGTATCCCCACAAAAATAAATCCTTGGAGTTTAGATCAGGTGATCTGGGTGGCCATTCTATGGTTCCAATCCAGCAATTTAAGAATTCGGCATTTAGATAGAGCCTAAATTTATGAGAATAAAGGGTGCCATCAATTCAATTCAATTCAATTCAAAACATCTTTATTTGTATTTGCACAAAATAGCACAATTAAATAGCGTCATATTTACAATCTAACAAGATATTATAAAATTATTATATTAAGACATATATGGAATTAATAATTAACCCTCAGAAAACTGTACTAATGCCTATTTATCTTAGAAACAAAAATTTCACTTTTAAACCAGTAATTAAATACCATAGTTGCTCTTGCCTAAGATATACTGGTAATCAAGGTGGGCCTAATGAATCACAGGATAATACAGTTTGTAGCTGCACTGAAGTAGATATTGTAAATAAATGTGATTATTTAGGAATAACTATTGACAATGGACTGATTTGGAATGAACATATTGAGAAAATCCAAAGAAAGCTGTATGCTTGTACTGCAACTTTTTATAGGCTTAGAAATGTTTTAAGAGATGAAGGAAAGATATCGATATATAAGGCACTTGTTGAATCCATTATACGATACGGTGTAATACTATATGGAACAGCCGCAGATTGTCACTTAAATAAAATTAAAAAACTCCAAAAGAAATGTTTAGATATGATGTTTAACGATGGAGAAGGTGGCTGGGAGAGCGTATATACAAGAGCAAATACCCTGTCGCCAAAGGGGTTTTATCAGTACACCATTATAATTGGTAATTTTTCTAATGACAAGCATAAAATTCTAAATTCCAAATCTACTTCAATTAACTTAAGAAACACCAAGAGATTAAAGGTCCAAACCATTAGATCTGTATTTGGGGAAAGATTACCAGGATATATAGTTCCAACATTATTCAATAAGCTTCCAAACGATATTTACTCTGAAAATAACTTCAATAAATTTAGGAAGAGAGTATATATGTGGCTTCAAAATGGCACATAAAGCTAAGCTTTTGATGATTGGTGTGTTCTATGTGGGCCTACCTTGTTAACCTCTTTGTATATTGTTGATATTTATTTATAGTGTACTAAAGCCTGTTTATTTTGTTAAGGCATAGGCCTATTTACTATTTACTCCCTATAGTCTACTGTTGAATGGGGAATGCGTTGTAAGTGTTAGTAAGTTTATTATTTTAATTTCTTCCCCTTTTCATAATCTAAAATTAGTAATTTTATTTTAATCTCTTAAGTTTATAGTCTATTTCCAATTGTAATATTTATTGTTATCTTGTTATTGGCTTGTTTATGCCCACTCACAGCCACTTTCCAGGTCTGTACTAAGACCCAATATTTCTTTGTGCATTTACATTGTATAAACACTGTTGATTTTTGTTTTTAACTTATAGTTTTATTGTTATTGCCTCTGTAGTTGCATAAATGGCCCTTCACAGTAGGCCTATTATGCTTTAAATATGATGACATCCTGTACTTTCTAAGGCTTTACAGTTGTTACCTACTTAGTCTACACCATATTTTTGATAAATCTTTTATGTGTAGCCTACAAACCTTATGAAAGATCTCGTTGGAATATGTTTTCTTGAAGCTAAAGTTAGCTGGTGTCCCATGCTTACCTTGAATATCCATGCTAGAGTAGATCTCCCCTAGTGTTAAATATCTGTTAGAAGGCAATGATTAAAATATGTTAGCGTTTTTTATGACATGTAAAACTGCACTGAGGTTGATTAAAAAGTAGTTATCTGGTTAATGGTGTTAAGATATAAGTTAGTAACACAAGCCATGAAAGCCCACCAAGGATGAACCATTATTAACACCAACCCATCACATCACATTCGTTAATTTGACACTGGTTAACACACAAACACTGAACACATATAACACAAATGGGCAAAGGCAATTGAAAATAATGCAAACGAATAATATCTCTTGTGATTTCTTTTTAGGATTCTTGATTTTTAATCTTTGAGTCTGTTATTGGTTATGTAGTAAACAACGTGACGCTGCTGCTGGCTGCTCCCCTCCCGTGGTGACAGGCTTGCTTAACAGCTGTGGTCGCTGCGGAGGGGGGGCATCAGCTGTCGTTGCCATAGAGTAAGATTTGATACTCTTTACACATCCAAATGTACAATATTTCTTAAGATTTATTAATGCCACTTCTATTGTTAACTAGTTAAGTTTTAATACCCACCATCTGCCACTACTATACACACTGATATGTATTGTTTTCATTACTGTATATTCTTTAATATTATACTGTTTTTTTTTTTTTTTTTATTTCTAAATGTAATGTATAAAATATGTAATTTCTGGATCCTGCTGATAAGTGAGTTCTCACTTAGCAGGGCCACTGCATGTAATATTTCTTGAATAAAAATATTCTATTCTATTCTATTCTATTCTATATATAAATCTAATTTCATGTTTATTAAGTAACTTAAACTATATTCCAAAATAAATAAAAATATTACATTAAATTTTAAAAAATAATCTAAACAAACAAGTTGAAATTTACCAGATTCTACCACTTTTACATTTAGTGCCTTCACAATAACCATCTCTTGACAACATTACTCCCCCTGACACACACCAATTATTAATTTACATTCTATTAATATATGCCCAGTCTATTCGGATTATATTACAATATATCAATAATGTTTATTTCAAAATGAAATTAAAGTTTTCTAATAATATTTTAATGGTGATAATTATATATATATATATATATATATATATATATTTTTTTTTTTTTTTTTTTTATGTGAAAGTGAGGCGATTGTGAACCATCACACCAACCTTTGTTGGGGATCCAAATCCTCAAATGAATAAAGTGGAACACTTACCAAATATTTCTTAAGTCGTAATGTAAATTTTGAAAAAGGTTGTGTACTTAATATTTCTTTTGGTATGTGTTTCATAAAATTTTGACCCATGTAGCTAGGTTTCTTTTTGAAAAATTCTAATCGATGTTGTTCAGTTCTGTAGTGATTTCTAGTATTGTAAGGGTGAATGTTACTATTCTTGCCTGCCAGCTGAAGAGATTTTACATACTTGATGGTTTCAAAGACATAAAGACCAAATACTGTTAAAATTTCTAACTCATTGAAGTAATTTTTAACTGAGTCTCTTAATTTGACATTCATTAATATACGGAGGGCTTTTTTCTGTATTAATAGTATTTTATTTAAATTCTTTTTGGTAGTTGCACCATATATAATAATGCCATATGCTATATGGGAGTGAATTAAGGCATAGTAAATAGTTTTTAAGATATCTAAGCTGCATATGTTAGACATTCTTTTTAAAGCAAAGAGGCCAGATGACATTTTTCTTAAGATTGTTTCGACATGTGTGTTCCATGATAAATTTTCATCTATATATAAACCTAAAAATTTTATGCATTCAGTTTGTTCTAATTCTTTTTCATCGATGTGAATGACTAATTCAGATGTCTTTTTAGACTTTTGTATTGCGAATTCCATAAATTTTGTTTTCATTGAATTTATTAACATGTTTTTTTGATCTAATAGTTGCTTGATAGATGAAAGATTAATGTAGGAAGATATTTGTACAGACTCGATATTTTCTCCTGATATTAGAACATTCGTATCATCGGCATATAAGTAAACTGAGGCTGTGTTTTCCTGTAAAACTCCAGGAATGCCTCTTAAGTAACATAGGAATAATAGGGGGCCCAAGATGGACCCTTGAGGGACTCCATATTTTATTATTTGTTGACCTGATGGGACTTGGTATATATAGTTGAATTTATCTCTTTGTGAATGAGAAATTTCAACATATTGCTTCCGATCCTGCAAATAAGAAGTAAACCATTTTAGTTCTTTTCCCCCAATATTTAATGAGTGAAGGACTTCAATTAAGATTTTGTGTGACACACTGTCAAATGCCTTCGATATATCAAGAAAAACTCCAATCATCTTTTCACCAGAATCTATTTTATTTATGACTTTTTGTATAAATTCTATTCCTGCGGTGATTACAGAGCGACCTGGGCGAAAGCCATGTTGTTCGGACTCTAATAGCTGATTTGATTCTAAAAAATGTAATAATTGATTATATACAATTCTTTCATACACTTTAGAAAATGTTGATAACAATGACACCGGTCTGTAACAGGACATATTTTCTCTGTCTTTATTTTTGAACACTGGTATGACTTTTGCTATTTTCAGCTTATCAGGAAAAATACTACTTATCAAACTAGAATTTATTAGGTGAGTCAATGGTTTTACTATGTATTTTTTAATATTCTTTAAAAGAAATATTGGTACCTCATCCACACCAGAAGACATTTTATTATCCAAAGATGAAATGATTCCATCTACCTCACTTTCACCAATCTGCCTAAAAGAAAATGCATTGTTTGATTGTATATGGCCTTTATTTTCATTTATATTATAATTTTTAAATCCTGTTTTGGGAATGACTGATTCCTCAACAATATTATTGAAATAATTGTTAAATTGTTTACTGATTTCAATGGGATTACTTATTGTTTTGTTATTAATTGTGATCATTAAGTTGGAATTCTGATCTTTTATATTTCCTACCTCTAGATTGATTAATTTCCATATAGACTTACTTATATTTGAAGATGTTGATATTCTTTTATCAAAGTAATTTGACTTTGACATTTTAATTTTATTTCTAAGCTCCCTTTTTTTTTTTAAGTCATTTACTAGTTCTTTATCCTTACTTACTTTGGCATTTACACTTAATTCTATGATATCTCTTTTAATGTTTTTAATTTCATCTGTAACCCAAGTGTTTTTGGGTCACATTCACATTGAAACCAAATATTTTCACGTATGCCAAATGTAACATCTTCAAGGATTTCTCTAAGGTTGTTTTGTAGAAAGTTAAAATAATTCGCTCCATTCACTCTACCTGGCAACTCAAATGGCCCAACTAATTTGCCTTTAACGATACCAGCCCATATGTTTATTCCAAACTAGTGCTGAAAGTGATCATTTCTTATTACTTTAGGGTTTTCATATGACCAATAATGTGTGTTGTGATCATTGTAAATTCTTGTTCTTTTGACAAAACTTTTGTCAGTCCACAAAATGTTATTGAAAACCCCAGGATGAACTTAATTTCTTCTAAGCATCTCTCTACAAAAGCGCGCTCTTCTAGAATAATCTGTGGGTAGAAGAGATTAAACTCGTTGTATATGATAAGGATATAACTAGTAACTTTTAAGTCTCCGGTGAACTGATAAACTTGGTATGGCAGTCTGTCTGGATAAACGGCGGACACTTGTAGTTTGACCTTCTTCTATCATATTTACAATTATTTCATCATAATTATTGTTAATACGGGTTCCGCCTAACCTCTCAGAATGTCTGGGAATTTTACCCTCCTGCACTACAGACCCATGCAGATACAAAAATACTATATG
Organism: Stictocephala bisonia; assembly: GCA_035578905.1. Taxonomy (NCBI): domain Eukaryota; kingdom Metazoa; phylum Arthropoda; class Insecta; order Hemiptera; family Membracidae; genus Stictocephala; species Stictocephala bisonia. The sequence goes on from JAQJVL010000134.1 coordinate 1,495,413, forward strand.
ATCAGGGAATCGTTCTCTGTTAAGATAGCTAACTTTATATTCCCTTGCAACAGCACAGGCATTTCCGTTACAAAGACCATACAAAAATTCACGTCTTTGAAAATTTTCCTCATAGGGGAATACCCTAACAGTGAAATACATGTCATAATACAAAGTGAAACACTTAAAAAACAAACGTGAATTAAAAAAATAGATTATTTCAGCAAACAACACACAAGAGACTGTTAATGACAATTTTCAACATTGCACTGATATAAAATATTCAATGTTTATTAATACCCATCTGGTCAACAATAAAACATCTACTCCCACAGTAACAGCTGATTTTTTTTGTGTGTTATTAACAGCTGATTTTGTTTGTAGGGCCCTGATATTAGTGGAATTATTTGTAATGTACTGCAGGAGACTAAACAAGTATAATAAATCAATGTAAAGAGTTTAACAATTATTTACTTAATAAAATTATAGTATCAGCACAAAATTTGTGTTTCAATAGCAGTTACATTATTGCTCTAGCCTTTTTGAAATGACTTGTTAGTTTTGACAATACGTAAAATATCCGCGAAGAAGCGCCGCAACGCGAGGGTGGATAAGTGGCTAGCACGCAAAAATCGTGTACTTACTTTGAAAAATGCACCAATTCTCAAAAGAAGCTAACGAATTCGTTAATGTGTTAGTATTTTTGAATTCTGCATTAATTAGTGAAGTTTTTAAGATATTTGGGTATTAGCTTAGGGTAAAATTACATTTGCAGTCACCGTTTAAATGTAGTAGTAACTTTATTTTAAGTTAAAAGAATAAAGTTTAAACACTATTAATCTATGTTTTTACAATCCCAAAATGCCTTAAAACTGTATAATTATGCAAATATACTTATTCAAATTATATTGTAACAGTTTTAAGGCTCTTTGTGCATTATTTCATGCATAAAAATGATTTTTTTCTGTTGCAATACACATATTTTTAAAAAAATATTAAAAAAGTCAATAGCTCGGTAACTATTAACAATACAATAGATATATAAAGGACATTTTTTGTTGGAAATTATCCATATAACAAGCCTGTGAAGTTTGGACGTCGACTTTTGGGACACCCTGTATATATAAAAAAAAAAAACCATGTCTAATCTTGACAACTATGAATAAAGAGTTTCTGATTTATGATATTAGTATATTGGAGAGATAGGACATCAGCAAACTTACCTTAGAATACATGTTCACTAACACCAGGGTTCCTACCCGCAATACTATTCTCAGGTGGGTTCAAAATCTGAGAACGACAGGAGTTATTTTAAAGAAAAAATCTCCTGGCCCAAGGAAGACCGTAAGGACGCCGGAAAACGTAGAGAGGGTGAGACTAGCCCTCATTCGGAGCCCAAGTCGTTCAGCAAGAAGACATGCAAGTGAACTAAGGTTAAAGCGTGAATCAGTGCGGAAAATTTTGCAAAGTGATTTAAAATTTCATCCCTTTAAAATGTGTGTTGTTCAGAAGCTAAAGGAAAGAGATTACGCTCAGCGAGAGGACTTCGCCGTTCACATGAAAGTGTTGCTCGAAGATAATGACAGCACAATAATCATTATGAGTGATGAGACACATTTTAATCTAAACGGAGAAGTTAACAAGCAAAATCTACGTTACTGGGCAACCGAGAATCCTCGCATAATTCACCAAAAACCTCTCCATTCAGAACGTGTAACTGTGTGGTGTGCGGTTGCCACTTTTGAAATTATTGGTCCATATTTTTTTGAAGGTGAAAATGGAGCCTCAGTAACAGTCAACTCCGAACGTTACACTCACATGCTGAACACTTTCTTACGTCCACAACTGAGAAGACGAGGTCTAGACAGAAATGAACACGTTTATTTTCAACAAGATGGTGCCACACCGCATACTGGTCGCTTGTCAATGGCTGTGGTCCGTCGGATGTTTCCAGGAAGGCTCATTTCCCGTTTCGGACATCCAGTGGCCCCCAAGGTCACCAGACTTGACGACTTGTGACTTTTTTGTGGGGGTACCTCAAATCACGAGTCTACAACAACAAACCTCGCTCCTTGGCAGAGCTAAAGGATGCAATCAAGACCGAAGTGGCAGCAATTGATCAAGAGCTTCTCGAACGTGTACATGCGGATTTTCTTAAAATGTTAGAAACCTGCATTCAAGAAAATGGACACCACCTATTTGACGTTATATTCCATAAGTAACATTGTTCTTAAATGGCATGTAAGTACAAACATTTCTATGTAATAAAATAAGTTTTATGTTAAAAAATAAGTGTTTTGTTTATTTAAAAAACATCCGGTTCCCGGTGGTCACCCTGTATATACTCTACTATGGCTGTTGTTTAAGAGTTCTGTTGACAACGCTTAATTTTCTTTGCCAATATAGAACTATTCTTAGTGCACCTCTATGATATAAAATTAGCATTCCGGTGAAGTCTCGTAACTCAGCTATTTGGGGCTATGAGTTCTGTTGAGCTCTGTTCTGAGTCCAATTTAGGAGGGTTGGAGGGATCAGAACATGACATTACTGAACAGCACTACCCCTATCGTTATATTTTACGATAGTCCGTAAGAGGGCTAACTATTAATGTGGAAAAGAAACTAAAAATTTGGCAATAATTACTCCTTCTCATAACATGAGCCGAGCAATAGAAAACAAGAAAATAAAAACATTAATATGATTGAAATATAATAGAATTCAAACAATTAAAAAATATACAGAAACTTAAATAATGATATATTAGTTACAAACTTGTCAGCAAATTGTAGATTTATTAAAACACAGCTGATTCAAGAACATTCTAGAGGACAGATGAAAGAAAGGTCTGTAAGCATATTCTTAGCACAGTTAAAAATAACTTGTGATTTAAAGTCTGCTTCTCAACTGAATGACAGCTATGTTACTGCTAAAATGCCTTAAAAAAGGACACACTATAATGATTTTGTATCTACCGATCATTGACTCGACCAAACCATAAATTTAAATAACTATCAGACTACTTAAAATTATTATTCATTCATTTTTAAATAAATGTCCTGATAGTTCTGTATATTTTAACGCACAATCTCAAATCAACTTACCAAGACCACCCTGTTCCAGAAGGGGTGCATGATATAAACACTGAGAGGACTGGTATCCAATGAACTATACTGCAACAAAAACAGCCATTAGATTCCGTTACACTATTTATAAGTTACAATGGGCTAAGCTGATGAAGAAATGTATTTCATTTATTTCCATATAAAATACAATGAGAATGATAAAAATAAAACTAATAGTATAATATAACAATTGATGGTAAACTTACCTCTTTACACACTCACTGAGTGTGTAGTGTGTAGTGAACAGTGAACACCTGAAGATGGAGATTAGTCTCCGAAACCGGTAGTGTAAGAAAAAACTGAAGATTGGTGGCGGAACAAAAGAGGTAAAGTTTACCATCAATTGTTAATATTAACCAATCAGGATAAAATACCGATAGAATAATCATGGATAATATAACAATGAAATAATAACACTTCAATGAGATCCCCACAAGGCCTATTGCCTAAGTTGAAGGGCTGAGCCATAACAGCACTAGGCTGCTATAAAGGGTTAAAATTACAAAACTTGATATAAATTTAAAACAAATTTGTCTATATTGAAATTTTATTCTTTATAATAAAGACAGTTTATATATATATATATATGTCTATATAGCACGATCTGTTTACAGCAGGAAACAGTTTAGGGAAAATTACAGCAAACAAAAGTTAAATGGTTAAGTATTAAAAAACTACAAAAGTATATCTAAAACATAAGGCAAGTGAAAGAAATGGAAAAAAAAGGTTTGGTGTTATTGACCCACCAACCCACTTATCTTCATATATATAATCCAAAAGTTATATTCACTCATCACGAAATCTCTTGTTAACTACACTCAGATTTTGATGATATTTTGAAGGGAGTTAGCTTTGGCATCATAGACCCATTAAGAGAGGATTTCATGAAATTCCATTCCTAAGAGGTAAAACAGCCCCTTTAACACTTTCTTTTTTCCAAAAGAGTAACATTGCAATTAATTAATATCTTATTTATTTCAAACAGCTGATAAAAAACATTACAGAAAAGTTTGGCTAGTTTGGTTTCACTACGACATATTCAAGGTCATTTCTACTAACTCTGACATGATTGGACACCCCCCTAAAGTAGACTTATACAGTTTTCTAAACTACAAAACTTTGTTATCTAGGAGAACAGGCTGAGCTTTTATACTGATGTGATGGTTTTGAGATAACCATGAAGCAAGCGTAGAGAACCATTCTGTAGCAACTATTGGCTAGTCTATATACAGAGCGATTTCTTTAAAGTATTCTACCATTGGGATCTTTTAAACCTGCAGAGTTTCCCAAACTTTAAATGGGGAACTTTGCTACTTTTTCCACATCAATAAAAAAATGTATTTAGCTATTTTCAAAACAGCTGCTATTTTTCAACATATAGAACACTATGTATTTAATGATATTTTCTGATAGAAAATGTAATTTTAAGACTTTTATTCTTTGCATATTTCCCATGATATTAGCCATTTCTAATGTACAGGCACTCAAATAGTTTAAATCAGTAACTTTTAGTACTGCAAATTGATATGACTACCATGTTTAATTCAGTATTATTAGGATATATCCTTAAATTCATAATGTTAGTTAATTAAAAATTGAATTTTTTAGGCAAAATAAATTAATTTTTGCTTACTAAAACATGATTGTTCTATTATCGAATTTGCAATACTAAAAGTTGCCATTAAACTATTTGAGAGTACATAGATTAGAAACATATAGTACTATGGGAAAATGCTAAGAATAAAAGTCTTAAAATTATACTTTCTATCAGAAAAGATCATTTAATAAACAGTATTCTATTAAACAAATATAAAGTATTCTATTCAAGTCATCCACCATTATGGAAAATGAAGGCTATTTGAAAATTAATTGCTAAATAATTTTTTTATTGGTGAGGAAAAAATAGGTGAAGTTCCCATTTAAAGTTTTTTGGATCTCTGCAAGTTTAAAAGGTTCCAATGGTAGCACACTCTTAAAAAATCACCCTGTATAATATCCAAATACTAGTGACTCACTCATCACTATATCTCACGAACTACTTAACCTCCAGCCTGAAATGTTGTAGATAGATTGGTCTTATGTTGTAAGCATTAAGAAGGGATTTGAAAAATTCTTCATGGCAGCTATTTTAATGAAGAAAGTTTGAAATGTCAAAAAACAGAATTTTAAACCTAGATTTCCAATTTGTGTATAACTCATAATGGCTAATTCAAACACTCTGGAAGTAGACTTATTTATAGTTTTCTAGACGACAAAACTCCTTTACCAAATATTAGAACATAATTTTGTGGGACAATGGAAAAATCTGTACAACTATAGCAATCTTAAAATCATAAGAATTGTGTAAACATAACAAGAAACACCGATTCAGGCATATATTGCACTACTTAACGCCATCTACAAGCACACTTGTAGATTTTTCTAAACTGTAATAATTTGTTATCGAGGAGAAGAACAAACTGATTTCATTCGTAAAATTACGTAATTTTTCACTTTAAAATTGATTTACTTATTTTTTCCAAATAAATCAATGTCTTAATTTACAAAAATTGTTTGTGTTTTTTTATAGAATACAAACCTTAGCAAAATTTTTTATCCGCCTAAGTAATAAATATTAGTTACAAACATGAAATATAACTTAGAAGATGTGCTGTGTTGGTTAATTAATTAGGATACATTAAATTAATTTTCTAACTTGGGTACATACAGCAACTCCCTATGTTTACATATGTTGTAAAAAAAAGAAATTGTATTTTATCTGATAACATTCAGAACATTGGTTCTGTCATTTAACACAATTATACACTTATTAATCAATTACATATAATATATATAGTTGGCAAATTTATCTATATTATATGGAAAGACAATTCATAATTTTGACTGTATTTAAAATTTTTCTATTTTTTAAATGAATGAATGATTTTATTTCCAGAAAAATACAGAAACATAAATAAAGCAAGAGTACACTAAAATACAAACAATAAAAGCAGTAATAATATAAGAGTAGAAACTAAAAATAACTAATTTGGTAGTTTTGCATTTATTATAAATATGGAAATACGTTAGTGGCCTGTGTGTAGGCTTGAGTCGTTGATGTAAATACTCATTTTTATTGGATTTAATAATAATATCTTTTATTTTAAAGCGATTTTCAATATTACATTGTTTTTCAAAATAACTCAAGTCAAATGTTAATACAATTATACAAAGCATTGATATGTATTAAAATTAAAACAAAACCACTTAATAATATAAGTATAGTCTTATTACTAATTACTGTTTAAAAAATACTCTGCTTCATTTTTCTTAAAACTACTGAGACCAAAAGACCTGAAGTGAGGAGGCAGAGAATTACATTCAACGGGTCCAGAGTATGAGGACCCTTCAGTCCTCATTTGAGGAACATGAAGCATGGCGTCCTGCCTAGTGTTACGCTCTCTTAGTGTGGAATGAGCAGTTAACTTTTCTTTTATGTATCTGGGCTGAATTGTAAGTAAAACTTTATGAACTAGTGACACTATTCCAATCTTAACAGTATTTTTAAAAGGAATCACTTCAACAGATCTACTAAACTCACTGATATGATCAAACTTACATTTATTGTGCACAAATCTGACAGCACTGTTTTCTAACCTTTCTATAAAAACAGAGTTACTGATTGAGCCCATATCCAAGAACTAGAAATGCGTAGTAAATAATTGGAAGAATTAAACTCCTGACTACCATCGACTTTGCTTCAACAGGGATAACAGTTTTAATTCTCAGAAGAATTTTTAGTTTAGGAATAACTTGTTGGTATATTGAGTTTACATGTTTGTCGAATTTCATCTGAGAGTCAAGTCACTCCCAATATCTTAACAATCTGACTTTCAGCCAGAGAATCGTTACAAATAGACAAATAGTCACTGATTTGCAATTCTGAGGGTGATCCTTTCATCGAGGTAAGAAAATACACAATGGAACATTTTTGTATATTGAGTTCAAGACCATTATCCTCTGACCAACGCTTTACCCTGGAAATGACATTATTTATCCTCAACAAGGCATCATCAAACCAAGTAGGTAAATATCTGAATAACAACTGCATGTTGTCTGTATAGGCGTGAATTAAGGAAAAAGCTATTTCATTTACGATTAACAGGTTAATTTAACAGAAAAAGGGGAAAATAATAAAATTAATAAGAAGAGAGAGAAGAAAAACAAATGTTTAACTGAGCAAAATTTTCCAGATTCATTATTAATAGATAATGGAAATTAAGTAGTCATTAACAAAAACTTCCCATATCAAGATCTTCAAATTGTTATCTTTAACATTACAAAATCCAGAATAAGTAGAATCCAATTGTTCACAATCATGTATGAGAGTTTAAAGCTATTAACTGTTATTATTTATGGTTTAGAGAAAATTTATCAATTTCAGTTTAAGACAAAGAGTCTTCTTTACAAATGAAATTATATACAATTGTACAAAATGCATATGTAGTAAGACATGCTGTACGGAGTGTGCTGTTATTGGGCAGGCAGACAATATTAAATATTTGGGAATTTTTCTTGATGAAGAGCTTAATTGGAAAGTGCATGTTCAAGATTTAAAAAATAAACTTAATAAAACATTAAGATATTTTTATTTCCTAAAAAATATCTGTAGTGAACAAACATTGAGAGTAATATATTTTTCTCTTGTACATAGTAGAATAGATTACGGGCTCTTTTGTTGGGGTGGGACTTATGAATCAAATATTAGGCACATATTTATACAAGAAAAAAAGTTTATTGGAATAATTTGTAAGAAAGCAACAATGGAAGCATCATATCATTTATTTTTAAAACAACAGATTTTACCATTAAAATATATGTTTGTTCATAAAGTTTTAAAAATGTACTATGTAATGAAGAGAAATTTGCCTGAAGTTATCGAATTATATAAAGTTAAGCTAAGAAAAAGGATGTATTTATGGTTCCCAAACCAAATCTCACTTTCTATACAAAAAGTTATTCATTTCTGGGACCAAAAATGTTTAACTCAATACCAATTGTTCTGCAAAATTTGAAAAATATAAAATTATTTTCCAACAAAGTAAAAAATTGGTTATTAAAGCAAGAAAGTATAGATTACCTTGTAAATATTCAAGTTTAAAGCAATACAGTTTCAAACTTAGTTTTATCATTCATTTATAATAGTATAAATGTTATTACCTTGTAAATACTTATTCACTGTATCATATATTTAATTCAGATAACATAAAGTATACATATTTGGTTAGTCATAAATTGTTTCATTTTTATTTTGTTCCTATTATTGTATTATATTGCTATACTGTTAGGGTTAGGATAACATTAAATTTAGAGTTAAGGTTTAAGCTATTTATGTTTTTATATTAGTGTTTATATTTTGAAGAATTGGGATATTTTATTTTAAATTAATATTATTTGCTTTTGCGCATATTAAGATTTATTTGAAAAGAAGGAAACTCTTAAACAGGCATTGCCTTAGGAGGTCCTAGTATTTTCTTGAAATATGTAATTTATGAAAGGTTTTGTTTTAGTAGTATAAGTTTTATTTTGTTAACAGAGCAATTAAGAAGAAACCTTTTTATGTTTAAAAGTAATTATATGTATTTTATGTATATATTTCGAGAAATGAATATATTCTTATGTAACTGTTCTGTTTAAATTTAATTCTAAACAACAATGAATATACCCGACTAGTGATTTCTAAACTACTAATTAGTTTTTATAATCTATACTCCAGTTCCAAGTGTATTTAACTTAATTTCATCCTAGATACTACTATCACAATATTTAAAATGTTCATTGTTGGTGATAAGTTATAGAATATATATTACTTAATTTATATTTTAAATATAGACCTGTCATTTTTACTCGTTTGTGTTAATCTGGAGTTATTTATTTTACTCCTATGCTATACTATTTAGTACTAGAAAAAAAGTTACCCGCCCAGCCTTACACGTACAGTCGTTGTGACCCACCCGCCCAGCCTTACACGTACGTCATTGTGACCCACCCGCCCAGCCGAGGAAGAAAAGACTGGATGGATATCTTGTGGAAACAGAAACATCAATGGATGATGATAAACATCTAATATTCCATTACAAATTAAAATACAGTATAAATAATATAGTTGGTAAATAATTAAAATAAAACATCTGTTATACATTTATAAAGTTTGTAGGTCTGTTTTAGTAAAGTATAATGAAAGAATATAAAACTCATGAAAATCTTCTTACATTATCTCATAAAAAAGAGATGTCTCAGTAAATTGGTATTGGACAATATATTTTGTTGGCTTACATACTGCTCAGACTACTTGAGATATGTCTTGACATCCACAACCTCTGACCGCCAAGCAGGAGGAAAGTAGTAACGAAATTAGGTTTTCATCAATTAATTGCTTTATTAATTTAGTTTTAGTTCTTCTATTTTATAAATAGAGTTGTCTGTGACCTGATGAAAAAAGATAAAGAAAAGATATGTATGTTCTGAGTTCAAAGCATCTAGCGATACCTCTTAAACAAATTTACTTTTAAGTATTAATGGTAAAAGAGTACAACAATCAACTGTAAACATTAACAATTTAAGTTGCCAAAAATGTGTTTTGATTATTAAATTGACTGGCACATAGTTGAGTCTGAGAGTGTGCATCGTCAATATTCTTCAATCCATTGTCAGGATACCTATACATCACTATAATTATATATTCTACAACAATCTATTAAAAGATTCTGAAACCTATTCTAATTTTAAGCCAAGAAATTATTATTAGTATTATTTACTTATCTTAAATGTATACTTACTATAAATATATTAGGATTTTCATTCGCAACAAGATCATTGTTATGGCAGTATTGTATTGCAATATTTAATACAACAAAGCTGTCTACTTCAAGTTGGTCAGATCTTGTCTACCAAGCAGTAATACTGTGTCATCTGCATACATAAGTGTTTCACTATATTCTTGCATGTAGCTGGGAAAGTAATTAAAGAGTATAAAAAGTACTGGTCCCAAGACCAATCTCTGAGGGACTCCTTTGGCATCTCTGTGGGTCAAATGATACGCTGTTTTAGTTGTCATCATGTCACTTACATTTTTCATTCGTCTTATAACAAACAGTCCTGAAGTTAGTTTATTGCAGATAGTTTATATGCGCTGTTTATAAGTTTTTTCTGCTTTACCATTCATTATTTCCTTAAATGTGTAATTTCAACCAGGTGACTTCAGTTTGGAGAACCACACTTTTACATTCATTTGTATTCCTAGAGTGGCTAATTTCTTTAGTCTAGTAGTAACGCAATTGATGTAATTCCTTCTTCTTCTTGGTTTAGAGAAAATCCAATAGGATTATTATCAGTTCTGTGCTCATTAATTTTCCAGCCAGGAAGCCATGTAGATTGTATGTCATAAATAGTATCATCAAAACAGTTTGATTGAAAATATTTTTTAAAATTATTTTAGAAAATGTAGGTGTTAATGAAATCAAGCAGTAGTTAGCTGTTTGGGATGTAGTCTTTTTTAAATTTTGAATACACTGTGACTAATTCAAGTGCCGAGGTGGATATTCCTGAGCTGAAAGACTTATTTGTAATTTTAACAAGAAGAACTATCGATTCATCCTCACAAAACTTTAATAATTTAGATATATCGTCATATCCGGCTGAAGTTTTAGGCTGCAGTAATCTAATGATTTTAGACATTCCTTGTAGACAAGTTGGTATCAATACAAAATTTGGTGGACTGGGATAGTATAAAGTTAGTTGTTTTTTAACATTTCCATTCCTTTTTATTGTCTCTTCTGCAATAGTGAAATATTGGTTTAAATAGTCTGCTATTTCTAAGGGTTTGTTTTTTTCCTTCCCTTGCACTTCCAAGTTATGTTAGATGGTTTGTTTTTCTTTCCCTTGCACTTCCAAATTTAGTTAGATGGTTTGGTTTTTCTTTTGATTTTCTTTCAGAGTGCATTATATTTCAGATGGTTTTTGATTTATTACTGGATCCTTCAATTTTGGATTGATTGTTTTGTTTTCTTATTATCTGTCGTAGTTTTAAATCATATTCCTCTTTAGTTCTATTGCCGCAAGGTTTGTGATGGCATGGTTTGTTTTTCTTTTATGGCTTGTTGTTATCTCGCGGCATATGTGATTCAGTGTTTGTTGAACTGAAGAGTACAATTTATCATATGCATCTTCAGGTCTGCTGTGCTGTAAACTTCAGCCCAGTTTTTTTGTTTCAGTGACTGTTTTAATTTGTAATTTAAGTAGTTTCTATTATTGATGTCTTCCTGTTTTTATATGAATGTTGTAAATAGGCTTGAGTCTCTAGTAATCTTGCACATTTTACCTGATGTTCGGATATGCATGTGTCTAGCACTTCATTAATCAATTCACCTGGCTGCAGGTTAGTACAGACACAGTCTATTGATGACTTAGATGTTGATGTTATTCTGGTTGGTGGTAGATGGACTAGATACATATTATGTCCGCTAAGTGTGTCTCTCAATTGGAAGTGGTTGTTCCTTTAAGTAAGGCAATCTATGTTCATCAGTTTCAGCTTCTAATGAGTTTCTTGTGTAAATGGTGACACCTCCCTTAGTATGAGTTCATGGCAGAAATCAGTTTTAAAGTGTAGCCAATGAGTCTGGTGTTGTTGAGAGTTTCTGTTTTTGTCCATGTTCTGTGATAACTATTCAATGAAGTATTAGCTGTACATTAGGTATCTCAATTTATTGGCCATCCTGTCTGAGTTTTGGTGAAATAGTACATTCTAATTAACTGAATGGTACTTCCACGGTCACTTTTTCCAAACTAATGACATAGAGTTCAGAAATCTTCGGCACTTTTAAATTATTAAATATTGATTTTAAAATATTAATTAACGTAAATGTTCAAAATATATGTTTTGGAAATCTTGAAGTGTTAAGCTAAACTTTTGATTTATGTAGCTTATAAATAAAATAATCAATTAAAAGTACCCATGAACTTTTGTTGAAATCCTTCTTTAATATATTAGTGTACATTTTTATTCTACAAGCACTTGACAATATTTCTCAAAAGATTTTAAGCTGTATGGCATCTATTGTTAAACAAAACCATAAAATATGTGTTACTGACACAAATGTTCCCACTAGTGGATTGTGGGTCTGTTTGTGCACTGAGCAATGTGGGATGCTATATATGGAAAACTATTTTTTTTTTCTTTTTCAAAATTAGCCATGCACAAGCTGGGCATGGGTTCAGTTCAGTATGCAGTGGGCCTGTCATGCAGACCTACCTCGCATCTTAAAACAAAATTGCACATTTTAAATCAGGTAATAAAAAGTAAAAGGGAAGAATGAAAAGGACTTGACAAAAATAAACGTATAATTTGGTGACAAATCAATCTATAATATTTTACTGCCAACAAAATAAATGTTCAATAACATAAGTAGTAAAACTCCTAAACAAATCAGAATTTCATGTGGAATAATGCATGTACTATTTCTAGATAAAACACAAAAGAAACCTTGGATGAATCTGACCAAAATTAATAAGAATTATAATGGCTTAATTAAAACAAAAATGAGCCCAGACCATTGCTTGAAAGATAAAATGTGCATTCTTAACATTTCCATTGATAATATATAAATATATCGAAATAAATTTATACAGAATTTAACCCGGGATCGGTCGCACTATTAGAACCGTTCTAACAAAACTTTTTGCTTAAAAAGAAATTTTTTTTGTTTTATTTATTATAAATTTCATATTTTTAATATGCCTTGAGGAACTCTTTCTGGATGTATTTCAGGTGGTTTCATGATGACTCATAGTCTAGCAGTGGTGGGGGGGGGGACTGTTTTTAAAGCGCGCCGCAGTACAGTTAGTGTCGTTCTAGACGCGCGACCGATCACGTGGCAGTGTGGTGTAGAGCCATTCTAACGGCGCGACCTATCGCGTTACTTTTATAATTGCTTCTTTCAATTTTTTGTTGTTGTGATATCGGTGTATTATTTAGTTGTAGGATATTGTATATGTGTATTGTGTTGTAAATATTGTATAAATTTTTTTTGTATATTTTTTTTTGAAAATGGCAGAGAAGCCAATCGAAGAAGACATTTTGAATTTGTTGCAAGAAGATGAAGAAAGCAATGTGGAATTTGAATTTAGGGATAACGATTCAAATAGTGATGCTTTTAGCTAATAAAACAATGGTTTAATTTTAATTGCATTGAAGTTTTATTTCAAAAGTCCTTACAGTTAAAACTAACATTCTTCTTAGGATTTTAGGGTAAAAAATAGTCGAATTATAATAATAAAAAACACAATTAAGAACTACTATACATTGTATAATAAACAGCATGGACTGAATTTAAGATTGTGTAAAGTAATTTTAATTCAAAATATTATGGTAATATTGAAAAAACCAGATGTTAGAATCACCCTATGCGCGACCGATCGCGGAAGTGGAGTATGCGCGACCGATCCCGGGTTTTTAAATACTCTATTCTGTTAAAATACTGGACATTATTACACTACTAACTTATGTTAAAATAAATATACATACAATCAAACAATAATTAATTGTAATATTAATTAAAACAATATACCTTAGAGATTAAAAAATGAATTTGTTTAGCAATCATTGTTAAATTTTTCAGTTGAGAACATGACATTTATATAAAGTATTAAAAATGGTTAGCATATGAGCATTATAATTTGTTCAGCTTTTGTATGAAAAAAAGTATCAAGTAAACAAGCAAAAAAATCTCTCTTTAGTATAGGTTGTGAATAAATAAATTAAGGAATCTGAAATATAGTAAGAAAAGAAAGGCTATAATCAACTTTAAACAACAACATAAAAAAGTATTGGTTTTGAGAAATCAATGTATATATAATCATATATTTGGAAAATTACAAACAGTTCAGTAAAGAATATTCAACAAGTATAAGTATGTAAATAGGCAAATATTATACCAAGGTTTTAGCTCTCAATTAGCCTAGTTTTTATCTCTTCCCTTTAGACAGGTAAAAGCTATCTACTAAAATCTGGAAAAGTTAAAAATAAAATCTGAAGTTGGGATTGATTCTCAGATGAGACACACAACCTTAAGATTATTGTCTATGAACCTGATATATTTATTTCATCATTAATACTCTAAAAAGACTAGACAACCCATATCTAATTAGGTCTCTAATAATAATCAAGACAATGATAAACAAGTAACCAAACAAAACACAAGCCTGACCCCGACCTTTGTTATCACTCAATACATTTCAACCTATCATGAATACTACAATTAAAATAAAAGTGTTTGTTCTCTAAGAAATAAAACAAGAACTTAGAACAAATGAAACAGCAAGTCAGGGCTAAACATTTCATTTATTTGATCATCATGTAATTACTACAATAGCTGTATTCAAAAGTGAGCATTTCACTTTTATTTGCATCTATTTTCACATTCAGACGTGTTATATTTCATTTTTAGGTTTATTATACAAAGAATCAAGTTTTTCTACTGCTGAAGTGTAGTCTTTACACTCTTCTATTAATTCAAAAATGTTGTGACTCACGTGATTACAAAGTAGATTCATTTTGTTTGATAGAAAGCCTTTATTGTTGTTGTAAATTCTCAAACGTTTTCTTCCAGGAATTCCATTGTGAACTTGAACTTTTATCAGTATAATATATTTCGAACTAACTAAACTGGGTTATAGGTATTTATCTATTTCCATTTTTAAGTTATTAAAAAAATAAAGTTTATTAAATTGTTGTGAATAAATTAATTAAGGAATCTGAAATATAGTAACAAAAGCAAGGCTTTCACCAACTTTAAACTACAACATGATTTGTTTACATTAAAAAGTATTGGTTTTGAGAAATATTAACAATATAATAATGTATAAACATATGTTTGGAAATATGCAAAGAGTTTAGTAAAGAATATTCAACAAGTATAGCTATCATAACATTTTTCCCCTTCTTCATTTTTGAACATAGCTCCTCAAACAGGAGTAACTGATATTCTAGAGGAGCAACGAAGCAGATTTGCAAGTTGTACAGCTGGGGTTTGATTCGCAGGAGGGAGCGATGATCGTAAGGTGTTTGTTCTTTGTTTCAGTCTCGTCTATATGGTTGAAACCGGTTCTTGATTCATGTCTTCTGGAACAGATGATTCTGCAGGTGCAAGATGTCTTATGTTTACAGTTGTCTCCCTTCCATCACGAAGTCTGACCAAGGCATAGTCACGGTTTGATTCAATGAGTTGTACTTCTTCAGTCAGTGGTTCATATTTACTTTGACGTACTTGTCTCTTCATTAATATTACTCCTGATGAAGTTAATCAAGATGGTAGTGTAACAACTGTAGCAGTTCTTTTTTTTATGTTGAAACAATTGTTCATGTGGAGTACAGTTTGTTGCAGTGCAGAGAAGAGATAGAAACGATTCACCAAACACTCTTTCCCATTGTGAAACTTGTACATTTTTATTTAACAATGCTAACATGATAGTTCTCCAGATAACTCCATTACACCTTTCTATTTGTCCATTTCCACAAGCGTTATAAGGAGTAATGTTTTTTTTTTTTTTTTTTCCATAAGACGCCGATTGTCAAGATATGGGCGAATATGGATTTCGAATGAGTGTAGTGAGCAAATGTAGTCATTGTTACAAACTAAGGCCGACTATTCCTTAGAAAGTGTCATTAATTAATAGCCCAATGACAAATGAACAACCGGTGATTATAAGCTGATTCTTCTCAAAATGTATTGACTCTGATTGGGATCGAACTGAGAACCTTTAGCACATGAAGCTGGGATTGAACCAACTACGCTACTGATCAATTGTTGTACTAGTTCAACTTGTTGTGATACCTTTTGATAAAAAGGTAGTTCTTAAAATCTTCGTACATAAAAAATGACAGCGATTTTTACAAATGAGGTATCATTGGAAAGGGAAAGTTGTTTACAAACTTTTTGTAACTTACACAATTTTTATAAAAACCTTCTTTATATTTGTTAAAATAAAAATAAAATGGCCACCATTTTGATAATTTTTCAAGATAACTTAACAATATTTTTTAATAAATACTACCAAAAGGTATTTTTGGTACCATTACCACGGTACGTGTATAGGTGGGTGGGTGTATAGTGGGACACTATCTAGACTATGTAGAGTACACTTTTATTAGTGTCGCATCATACCACCAGGTCACTGCCCAGATATCTATCTACACTATGTAGGTTAAAAAAATAAACCTATTTATATACAGTTTTGTAATAATTGTAAAGATAACAAAAAAGATATAAACTAATTGTTTTATGGAAAATATAAATTGGCATCTAGCTGCTAAACAAAGCTGAAATTGAAAAAATATTATTCTTCAATTTTAGCTTAGAATCACACGTAGAATTTGAAAATAACTTTGTTGTAACACCCTGTATAACTATCTTTTCAAAGGTTGTCTTATATTAGTAGTTTATAGAAGGAGGTTCGGTAAAAATTTGGTTTATAGAATCCAATATATCTTATGATTGGTTAGCTCTTTATTGTACCGCAGATGAATGGTAGGAGTAACTGTGGCTCTATTAAGCTCAGTGCCACTGGGAGGGAAAGATGGAAGAGTTAGTACGGCAGCTGAGGGTTTTCTTTCTGCCTACAAGAAAGGACAATGAAAGGAGAAAATTTCATCTTAAGGAAAAACGGTCTCAACAATAATCACAAAGAGTCGGCGCAACCTATTTTACGGATGACACCATGAGCAACTTATTGCTCCTAAACCAAAAGCCCCTCCCACCCTGGATGTCTATCAGGGCCCTACAGTATGGAACCAACACTTATGGTACCATGGGACCAGGACGACAAAAAAGGGGGTTGTGAGTTGCAGGCTGTGTCACATCAAACCCGAAACACTGGGGTACGTCCTGTACAAATGTTCAGTCACGAAGACAGCAAGAATAGCAAGACACAATGAGATTGTCAGGGTAGTACAGGAGAGTATTCTCCAGAAAGGCCTGATGGTATCAAGGGAAGGAATTGTTAACTAGGAAGGAAATCTTAAGAAGCCAGTTGACTTCTTTGTATTCCAACTGGTTGTAGTCCAGGGCGACCACGTACAAATCACTGATGTCACGATCATCTTTAAAAACCGAAATTCCATGCCAGAAGCTGCTATCAGGACGATGAAACACCTATAAGGGCCTTGTACCTCAGCAAGAGCGTCTCCACAACTGAACAATAGAAGAATTTATCCCTCTGGTTATTGGAACACGTGAAACTTTTCTTAAGTCCACCCTGACTTACAAAACAGTAAGAACATCAAACTGACTTCACGCGGGATGTACAAAGACATCGCACTACTCACCCTGCGGACCTTAGTGGAAATAGATGGCTTACAGCCCGGAGGATCCTGAGTTAGAAGCTGTTTAGAATAAGTAGAAATAGGATAAAAATAAGGCAAACATTTTAAAAAGAAAGTTTATTTATTTTCCAGTTTGAAGTCCCGATACAGGACCTAAAAATCAGGGGACACTGGATTAAGTAGTTGTCCTCCTGGTGGCAGTGGTGGGGTGGGCTAGACCAGCAGAAGAGACACAGAATATTTAAAGAAGAGTGGTATCATTCCCTCAACACATGTTTAGACTTAGAAGATAACAACAAACCAAGCTAAAAATTATAAAATCCACTAGCTGAACAGAGCCTATAAAAGAGTCAAAAAAAAAAAAAAAAGAATAGAGGTATCCCTTGCCGCCAAATTAATATCCGCTAATAACTGGATTAACGAGATTACCTCTGTCCTAGTTGATAATAAAAAGGCCCATTACAAAACTTACACACGTATTTCCCTAAATTTTATTTGTGAATAAGTATATCCTCTCTTATTTACAAATTTCTCAACAGCTCTATTTGGTCTAGATTTTCTAAAACAATACAATTGTAAATAATACCTTTGAACAATGTATATATTAAAATATTCCAGATTCTATACCAAGAAATATGTCATACACAACACTTTGAGCAAGCTTGAAATTAAGCTTGTTATAGGCCTACTGTATTTTTATTGAACAAAAATAATAATGTACATCTGGAATATTGCTAAATAACTAAGTCATTGAGACAGCCTTTTAAAAGAGCTGACTTACAGTAAGTTAAGTCTAATATTTTCTAATGTTTAGAAAATTAGAAGCACCAAAAAGAATAAACAGGTATTGCTTTCTTATGGCAGCAGCGAACGCTTAAGTGGCAGTTACAGATTTAAACTAAAGTACAGTACAATTTTTATAACCGTAGACTCGGCCGTGCACTACTAACCTAAACTAATGAATGCAGTCCGATGAGTCATTCCTGCATGGAGTGATCCAAATTAAACGAATGTTTGTTAGACGCTCTACACTGATATTTTTCCTCGCCCCTCATATACCGACACTACCGGAGCGCTCGTCTACCATTATAAAAATTGAACTCTATATCTTTATACATCTGTAGTAACAGTTAGGCCTACTACGTTTGTCCTTGAGAATCTGGAGGGAATAAGGGAAGTGCTGACCCTGCGATTTGCAGGACAAACTGTAGAAATAACTACTCATCACTCATTCAGCACACAATTGGATGATACTTCTGTTTCTTTTTTCTCTGTAAAATAGCTAAGAGATAATTTCAAGTGGCACAAGTTTGTTACAGTATTAAGTTTCTGAAAAATTAATCAAATAAACTAAAAACTTCATACTTTTGAGTACAGTAATTCAATTATTTTTATGTTCATTTAACTCCTTCCATTTTCTCCAACAAATGGCGGTATGGGGACATCCCTTCATTCTTTCTGAGGTGGTGTTAATTTTTTCTTTCTTCAAATGTTTAAACTTAATTTTTAGTCAACACTTTTAGACAATACTTTCTCACATGGGCCTGTGTCCCACCAAAAACACATATCATGGATGATTGCCTTTTATAGGCCTAACCTTCTCCTTAAGTACGGTATAGCCTAGTTAATATCCAGACTACATTAACTTATAGTACTTTTTCATCTAAGAGCTCATGTTAGTTCCTCTAGGGTCATAAATTGCAAAAAGTATTCATTAATACAGTATACTTTTGTATACAGTCCTTTGTAATAACATGTCATTTTTGACATACGCAGACAGAACAAAATTTTTCTTGGGTAAATGTCAGTTTGTCTGCAAACCAAAATAAATGTAGGCAGGATAATGTCTTAACACACTCTTAACCGGAATATAAGCGGTTTACCTTTTATTTCACATTCGCACTAAAAGTTCAATGGTAAGAAATTGAACCCCACCCGCCCACCCAAACATGTACTGGGGTACTAACCCACCCGCCCACCCATACACGTACTGTTGTACTGACCCACCCGCCCACCCATACACGTACTGTTGTACTGACCCACCCACCCACCGATACACGTACTGTGTTACTGACCCACCCTCCCACCCATACACGTACTGTGGCACTGACCCACCTGCCCACCCATACACGTTCTGTGGTACTGGCCCTCCCACCCACCCATATACGTACCGTGGTACTGACCCACCCGCCCACCCATACACGTACCACCGTGGTAATGATTTACTATTTACTTCTTTAAATTCTTCACACGAGTCAATTATTGATTTAGCGTGTTCCAACTTAAATGAATGTTGCATTTTTCTCGCATCGCTTGAAATTAACCTTACTTTATATAACCAAACTTAATGTAACCTTACTTTAACACATTCGCTGCGGGTCACGGAGCACAGTGGAGTATTTGATCTAAAATCCTGGCCAAAAAGCTTAAAATTATAATGTACTCAACAGTCATGTGTTTGGTATTGTAGGAAAGCTGATGAAATGGCGCGTCTAATAGCGTCTGTCTCGGCGGCATGAGTCACATCCAGCGCTGGCGAAGGCCAGTTGAGTATACACTCTTCTCGTGTATGAACGTGATTTTGCTCTGCTTTTTTTTCAGTTTATAGTTTTACATTTTATTTATTTACTGCCTTGGACACTATCGGAGAGATTTGAGCTTCGGTGGTCGTTTGATTGAAGGTAACTACCTCATATTTGTATATTTGTATGTGGTATATTATTATGAGAAGTCATGTATCAGGGTTTTTATTAATAAAATTAGTAAATAAAAAACATTTATTTTGTATTTAAAAAGCCGAAAGTACGTTTGTCGGGCCTTGTCGGCCCTTTTATAATGTACGGTTTTGTTTATTATAATACACAGAGATTAGAATTTAAATAAAATGTCTCACATATTCGTTCCTTTTAAAATAAAAAAATTATGAAAGAGTTGATGAACTGTAGAAAAAATCACTTCTTCGCAACTTCATGTTGTTGATATCCTTTGTAACATATAACACATTTATTAAAAAGGCGATTTTCAACTGTTTATAATGATTACTTGCGTTTGGGCTTGTTAAAAAGTGGTATTGTGTACTTATAATGCTTGTGAACACTTGAAATATTGTTAGTTTAGCATATTTTATGATATACCACACTAAAAAAACCATAACATTTTTTAATTGATTATTTTACGAAAAGTACTGTTTGTTCCTTCAAAACTGTAGTTGGATAATACAGCTGTGTAGTGTGAATTACATTGCTTAAAATACAGGAGTTATTTTGATTTATAAGAATATATATTTTCAGATTTGAAGATGGAACATGAAATACTTCGCAGTTTTCTTTATGAGCTCGTCAAAGAATCTCAAAGCAAGTTAATAGAAGAAAAGCTTCAGTACATGGAGAACTGTATAGCTGACCGTTACAGGTGCCCTGAAGAGGAAAGAGGAAAGCTCAATAGATCATTAAGATATTTTAAGTCAGATTTTAAAAAAAGATGGTCTTTAAGCAATAATATAGAGACAAGATTTTTGAAAAAAAATGAAGAGTGGTTGAGGGGAACAGTGAAAATTCAAAACTTTGCTTCAGGTTCTTCCGGAAGGCCTGAGAAGGATTTTAAATCTTGTAGCGAGAGGACAAAATGTAGAAAAACCGAGGAGCTTAGGCAGCAATCAACTCCTGAAGAGCTGACCTATGCTGCTTGTATGAGTCAGAGGGCATCAGGTAACGCAAATGCTGCTGTTATGATAAAGAAAATTACTGAAACCCCAACTAAAGCCTCGAAATTTAAGAAATCTCTACAACTTTTAGAGAAAACCAAAAGCTTAAAAAACTCTCCATTGAAAGCTCTTTCCATGTTAGTTGATGCTGATCTCACCAAGAATCAGTACGAAACTATAAGATCTTATAATAAAAAGTTATACTCTTGCTACTCTATCGTTAAAAAAGCTAAACTAGATTGCTACCCCAGAGATGACTCAATTTGTATTTCAGAAACATTAGCAGAAGTCAAATTGCAGGCTTTGTTAGACCACACTGCTTTAAGATTGTGTCAGTATTTAGACGAAGTGTTAGATAATTTAACTTTAAATGAGCAAAGTGAGTTAGACATCTACCCCAAATATCTAAGTGGGGCTGTGATGGGTCTCAGCAGTTACAGTTTAAACAAAAATTCAGTAATGTTGGTGAAAGTGATGCCAACATATTCCAGAGTTCGCTAGTCCCTTTGCAGCTAATTTCTAACAAAGGCTCAACGTCAAAAGTTGTTTGGCAGAACCCAACCCCATCATCAACTAGGTTCTGCAGACCTATACGCATACGATTTGTTCACGAAACAGTTGATATCACTAAAGAAGAAATTGAGTATGTTGAACAACAAACAGAACATCTAACCAAAACCGAGGTTCCTACACAACTTGGAGTTGCTAAAATAAAACATAAGATGGTCTTTACCATGGTTGATGGTAAGTTTTGTAATGCTGCTATGGGGATAACATCTACCATGGGTTGCTACGTCTGCGGTCTTTATTAATAATTGTTTTAATCATTATCTTTACCTATGTATATGTGCATTATTTATTTCCTTTTGGGAAACGTTTTATTTCTTTATTTTTATATGAACTAAAAGTAAAAATATTATATTTTCTTTTGTACCTTCTTCAATTACGTTTTAAAAGTATCAAAGTTAAGTACAGTAAGAGGTCTTTAGTAGAGTTAACTCGTACATGATGCTATGTACAAATAGTTACAATTATTGTAACAAAGTGTTCAACAATAAATTGTAAACTTATTAAAAAGTGTTTACAAAATAATGTCTTTTGATTATCCTTCATGACACCATAATAAGAGATAAATAATTATATAAATTAAAAATAACTTGTTGATTTTTTAAATCTTGTTCATAATATATACTGTTATAAATAAACAAAGATTGTAAGAAAAAATAGAGTGATTTAAAATAGATTTCGGCGACAACCTAATTTTGGCCATGAATGGGGGCCAAATACTCCACTGTGCAGCGGTTGCTGATGACGCCTTATGTAGTCATTAGGCAACCTGAACTGTTCTGTTTCAGCGTGAGTTTACCATACTATTTATTTTTTATTTATTTATTTTTATTTAACGGCATAGCCATTTTTTACAGTATTACAACAGTGTGATGCACAACAAAGGTCTAACAATGCAATCAATACATGCTTGAGAACTTAACACTTTGAAGCCTAAGCCCGAAGATAGATCGGGCGACGCAAACTGGCGTACTCGCCGACGCCCGAGAATAGCTCGGGCGCCCATATCTAATTCATTATATCTTTATTATCGGCATATAATCGGGTTTAGGTCATCTGAATATGTCTTTTAGTTATCTGTTATTGGGTCATTCCATGTCAGATCAACACACTTAAAATTAAAATTTTACCTCACCATTTTAGATTTGGCTCAAATTTGGTACACTTATAGTAGGTGTTAAAACTAAACAAAATTCCAAATTTCAAATTTTTATCTCAAGCCGTTTCCGAAATATGGCTATGTAAAGTTTTCAAAAATTTGCCGAAAAAGGGTAAACGTACTTTTCTTAAATTGCTCTAGGACCTGCACTAATTGAGCTAGAGAGCTGGGAGTGGTGTAATTTTTCAGCATTTCACTTGCTCTTTCCATTGATGTATAACTTGACATAGGTTGTCAGAAAAAGTTTTTTGTCAAAATACAAGTTTGAATTTTGAGTTAACATTTTGTCAAAAAGTACATAATTTAAAATTTTCAAAAAAATTCCATAAATTCTAAGTACTTTTGTCTATCACATAGTAAAATATTATTATGGGATGATAATGGGTTCATTGTTAAAAAATAATATTACTGAAGCTGGTTTTTCCCTGAAACCCGTTTTGGTTGCAAGGCTGCTGTATACCTTTGAAACAGATAACCAGATATTTTTGCTTCAACCAAAATTATTAAAATATAGTTCTTAACTAATATGGCATAATTTAAAATATAAATAATTGGAAACATTAACATGAATACATAGGCTATATATTATTAAAAAATAATAATGAGGTTTAAAATTTATTTATTTTTAAATATTAATTTAGAAGTAAATATAAGCCTCTGGTCTATATTAATATAGAATGTATGATCCCAACAGATAGTACAAATAAATGTACATTCCATTTTGCTAAGACTTGAGCCAATCTCTGCAGGTTGGAACAAGTGGGCTGTTATCTGTGCAAGTTGCAACAGGCATGATTCTACACTGCCTGTCTGTACACTCAGTCAGTTACTAAACTCTTTGCTGAGAGGATGTGTTCTGTGAGTGAATACCTCATTGAGAAAATACCTCATTTGTGTTTATAAAAGTGCTTAGTGTTTGCTTTTAACTTTTAATGTAAATATATTGTATAAATGTTATTATTTTTAGTAGTTTATTTATTTTATAGCAAGATTATAAATTGAAAAGTTGTTTTTAAGTGTTTACTTCAAAATGGAACATAATAAAAAGTGTATCAGTGCGGTGAGAGTGCAATGTTGTAATCCTTTGATTAAACCAAATCATTTTATTAGGGACAGAAAAAAACTGAGAATTGTCACATCTTGGATGATTGAACTATTTCCGCATATGCCAAATAGAGCCATGATTTGTGACAAATGTAGAAAAGATGTATCTAAGATGAAAAGTACAGAGCCAAGTAATGTTGAAAATCCCATAGGCCTGGATGATGATTCTTCTGGATCGGAAATAGCTGTTCAGGGCCGAGACCCAGATTTCACCACAACTTCAGTGGTTGTAGAAGCACTCAATACATCGCTTCAAGAAATAGGTGAGTCTCCGATTCAAAAGAAAAAAATTACGTCCAAGCACTATGCCACATCAAAAGTTAAAAAAATCTCGTCATCAATTAAACGTAGCCTGTTTGTTGCTGCTGAATCTTCCTCGTCAGAAAATGAAACGGACATTGAAGAATCTCTGCTTCAAAATCTCAAAACTAACTTTATGAATTCAACAAGTAGGGCCCAAAAACTTATGATTCTTACAAGTTTACCTGAACAGTGGAGTATCAGGAAGATAATGCGTGTATTCAATGCGCCTAATTACCTAGTCCGCCAATAAAAAAAGATTTTGAAAGAAAAAGGTTTTATGGAGGGTCCGAACCCTAGACCAGGAAAATGTTTACCAGTAGATACAGTTGAAATTGCTCATTCATTTTATGAAAGTGACGAAGTGAGCCGGGCAATGCCAGGTATTAAAGATTGCGTGACAGTAACCGAACCAGATGGAGTTAGGAAAAAATTATCTAAAAGACTGATTCTGAGTAATCTTAAAGAGGCTCACAAACATTTTAAAGACAAGTATCCTAATATAAAAATTGGATTTTCTAAATTTGCTGAGTTAAGACCAAAACATTGTGTTTTGGCTGGACAGAGTGGCACACACTCTGTTTGTGTCTGCACAACTCACCAAAACGTTAAATTAATGATAGAAAATGCCAAATTAAATACTGTTACAAGTGGTAACTTGCAAAATTATAAGCAGTGCATTGCAAAAATGCTTTGCAACCCATCTTCGATAGATTGCAACATCGGGCAGTGCGAATATTGCCCAGGAGAGACTGAACTTCACAACATTTTGGAAAACTCTTTTGAAGAAAATTTAATTGAACAAGTTAAATTCCGCCAATGGGTCTCAGTCGATCGCTGCAATCTGGAGACATTAGAGAAGACTTCCGAAGAATTTATAGATTTATTCTGTAGCAAGATGACCTCTTTGGTTCGACATGACTTTATTGCCAAGCAACAAGGATCATTCCTCAACTCGACAAAAGAAAACCTTAGTGATTCAGAATTTGTTGTTACTTGTGACTTTTCTGAAAATTACAGCATAGTTCTTCAGGATGAAGCTCAGAGCTACCACTGGACAAGTCAACAGATCACAATCCACCCTTTCGTAATATATTACAAACAGGAAGACAAAATTGAGCATGTTAGCTTTGTAATAATTTCTGATTGCTTAGAGCATAATACTATAGCGGTTTACACATTTCAAAAGAAGCTGATCTCATATCTCTCCAGTAAGTTTCAAAATCTGCCAAAAAAATCTACTATTTTTCTGATGGTTCTGCCGCTCAATATAAAAATAAGAAGAACTTTCTAAACCTTTGCCTGCATCTGAAAGATTTCAACATTGAAGCTGAATGGCATTTTTCAGCCACAGCTCATGGAAAAGGGCCTTGCGATGGAGTAGGGGGTTCCGTGAAAAGACTAGCAGCTCGTGCAAGTTTGCAAAGACCATACCACAACCAGATCCAAACTGCAGAAGATCTCTTTCAATGGGCAGTAGATAATATTACGAAGGTAGATTTTACATTTTCCACTCAAGAGGATTATGCTGCTTCAGAAATCTTTTTGAAAAGCCGTTTTGAAGAGGCGTTAACAATTAAGGGAACACAACAATTACATGCATTCATTCCCATCAATGAATCAACACTATCAGTGAAACACTTTTCTGGTAATGAGCAGGGGTTGGAGGTGGAAGTAGCCAAACCCCTCCACACACTTAAATTAGAAGACATAACCGGTTACGTCACCACAGTGTATGACAAAAAATGGTGGCTTGGGTATGTTTTAGAAAAAAATGAAGAACTCGAAGTCAAAATAACTTTTCTTCATCCAAGTGGACCAGCAACATCATTCTCATACCCTAGACAAGCAGATGTACTGTGGGTGTCAGTTGTGGACATTCTAAAAAATGTTAATCCAGTCACTCCAACGGGGAGAACCTATGTTCTTGGACAAAGTGATGTGAAAGAAACCCAAACGGCATTTTTAAAATTAAAGTTGTAAACAAGACAGTTTTTGAGAATATAAACTACTTTCATCTTGATACCTATTTTATCAGGTTAGTCTGAATTCACATGTTCCACATTATGATATTGTTACTTAAAAAATCATTGTGTAGTTAAATTTACCTAAGTATAAACAGAATAACTCTATTATTCAAAATTAAATATATTTAATCTGTAATAATGTATACATTTTCAACCTTTATCCATTTTATATATTTATACATTTTAAATTATGCCATATTAGTTAAGAACTATATTTTAATAATTTTGGTTGAAGCAAAAATATCTGGTTATCTGTTTCAAAGGTATACAGCGGCCTTGTAACCAAAACGGGTTTCAGGGAAAAACCAGCTTCAGTAATATTATTTTTTAACAATGAACCCATTATCATCCCATAATAATATTTTACTATGTGATAGACAAAAGTACTTAGAATTTATGGAATTTTTTTGAAAATTTTAAATTATGTACTTTTTGACAAAATGTTAACTCAAAATTCAAACTTGTATTTTGACAAAAAACTTTTTCTGACAACCTATGTCAAGTTATACATCAATGGAAAGAGCAAGTGAAATGCTGAAAAATTACACCACTCCCAGCTCTCTAGCTCAATTAGTGCAGGTCCTAGAGCAATTTAAGAAAAGTACGTTTACCCTTTTTCGGCAAATTTTTGAAAACTTTACATAGCCATATTTCGGAAACGGCTTGAGATAAAAATTTGAAATTTGGAACTTTGTTTAGTTTTAACACCTACTATAAGTGTACCAAATTTGAGCCAAATCTAAAATGGTGATGTAAAAGGTGTGTGTTGATTTGACATGGAATGACCCTATTATATTTTATCGGTCTATTAATTTTTTTTATCTACATCTAGTCTTGGATAAATAATTATCGTAACAGCTGACGTTACGATAAACAGCTGATATAACGATAAACAGCTGATATAACGATTGTTTATGTTGTTATATTTTGCTATTATATTTATTATATTTAGCTTATATTATTATATTATTTACATTTAGCTTATATTATATTAGCTTATGTTATTATATTTTATATTATTATATATTATTATATTTAGCTATTTTTTGTTTTACATATTTTTGTACTTATTTGTAGCTTCTGTAAAAAATAAAAAAATGTACAACACCTAAAGTTTTGTCCATCATTGAAAAGAGAATTTTCTCCCCTTTACAAAGATATATAATATAACCTTTTTATGAAATTTATAAGGCATTTACAATTTTTTTAATGTGAACATAAAACCCCCAGGATTCCATGCCAAACGGAGTATTAAGGGCCCAGGCTTCAAAGTGTTAACAGTAGATAATACTACTATCGTTTGTTCGTAGCGTGGTCGAAACACTGTAAAAAACTTTGCTGTGTCACAATTTTGGCGTGACATTATTTGTTTTGTGTTTGTAGTGTACTTTGTGTAAATTAGTATTTAGTGTGTATATTTATTATTATTAGTGTTTTTAACATGGCTGGACCATTTAAACTAGCTGTATGTTTGACCAAAATTTGTTATTGACCAAGATACGACTAGACCTACCAGTAAGTCATAAGACAGTGAGTTCAAAGATATAAGGGGAGAATGAGCTTTGTTTATTACGGCTTCTGACTGATGAATAAATAGACTGGAATAGAATGCACCGATGGGTTCAAGGGGATTAAATATTGTAATACCTAATATATGAACTAAAATTAATGTATGAATTGAATGTGCATCAATTTTACTTGTCACTTTGTTGAAATATGTGAGCGTGCGGCTATAGTTACGCAACTCGACGCGCCTCCGCAGCCAATTTGTTAACTCATGAAATTATATAGCAAATTCTTGATCTATTTATGACAAAGTTTTCTTAGGCTATTTTATTGAATAAATAGAAACTATATATTTACCAACAGTTGTTTTTACTAATAGGCTATACTTAAGTTTGCGGGCCTATTTTATGTCTAAAACAATTAGGCCTAGAGATAGCATCGACAAGGCAAACTAGAAAATATACCTCCTAAATTGAATAGTACTGCCGATTTATAATAACTGTAGATGTGTTATTCAAGCCAAACAATATTTGATGATCCCAGTCACATTACCATTTTAATAACATGAATCTCAGATCCAGAGTTAGTTTTACAACATAATATAAACCAGATATCTCAGTCTGTATAAACTTAGGGTCTGTTTAAAAAGGGGATGAAACATTATCGAAATATACAACATAGCCTAGTTAGGCCAACTTACTTTATAGCTTTCAAATCCAGTAAGGTGTTTTGTTGACAGATATTGGTAATCCATTTTCATAGTATTTGTTAAAAAAATCGGCAGGGTAAATATCCAATTTAATTTTCTACCCACTGGTTGACATTTAACAAGGGTGGCTTTTTTGAATGAATAACACTAGGCGAGACTTGTCTAATGACACTCTTGCCGTATCGTCTCATTACCACATTTCACAGTCAATGAAATGAATGAATCTGAATCGACAACTTCTATACATAAAACGCATAGATTTAACAGAAAATTAATATGAATGAGTTGTTGTTTTGGTTTGTTAAGAAACAGACCCATTCGCACTACTCGCCACTCGGCCGGAGTCGATGGGTACAACAAATCGAAACTCTAAACCGATACAGACCGATATCAATAATTATATTCAAGATTCTTAATTACCGTATATTCTTACATTCTTACATTAAGTTACATTCTTACATATAAGACTCCGACACAACGTTGTGCGTATTTTAAGGCGAATATGAATGGTTTTATGAGTGTAGGATGAGTGTGGATGAGTGTAGTCTGGTTACTAACTGAGTTCAACTGTTCCTCAGAAAGGGCAATTTATTAATAGCCCGACAGCCAGGGCAACTAAGGGACCTACAGCTTTACGTGGAATCCGAACCACGTAGTGCTGGTCTGATTTTCAGCTAATTGACAAGCCTGATACTCAATTATCTCCCCCACACAACATCCGCACAATGATTACCACCCAACATGGACACCCCAGACTTCTCTAGTAGTAACAGCATGGTAAAAAAAATGTTAAGTAAGAAACTTTATTTTGGATCAATCTTATGAATATTACACAAGTCACAAAGAAATTGTAACACGTGGGAGCAGCATAGGCTCGCAAGGTTGCAACGACTTCCTAGCTTGCAATCTAGAGATGGGTAACTCCGGAGTGAACGACAACAAAGGAACTACTCCGGTTAAGGAGTTACAGCTCCAACTCCGAGTGCTAGTGCGGAACTAGTTCATTTCGGAACTAGAATAAAAGAGTATTATATGTCATAAATATACGCATATAAAATATACAATACTTTACTTTCTGCTGGAAAATTCCTAAGACATCCATACTTTTTCTTTGTAAAATAATTAAATAAAATACACAAATCAAATCGTTAGCTGGATATAACCTAAAAATCATATGTTAGTTTCTATCTTTTTGGAACTATCAACAGAAAGGAGTGAGAACGAGATGCGCGCGCAACCACTGTTAGAGCGGCTGCAGTGTCGACGTATCTCTCCTCACTCCATGGAACTAACATAGTTCCGGAGTTGTTGGAACGATCAAAACAAAGGAGTGAAGTACGTGATGCGCGCGCATCCACTCGGAGCGACTCACTTGAGCTTCGCTCCACGTTGAACTGGAACGACGTTCGGAGTTGGAACTACTCCGCGGAACTAGTTCCGAGTCATTATAACTCCGGAGTGATCTAACTCCGGCTGATGAACTACATTTCCCATCCCTATTGCAATCTCACAAACTTCAGTGCTTGTAATCTTCTATTTCTTGTATTCCCAGATGTTATGACTTGGACGAGGGACGTTTTGTACGTTCATGAGGAACTTTGTTTTTTCTTTTTTTTATAACATTTATTTAATATTTACAATCTATTCAATACATGAACAATAAGTAAATTCGATGTGTTTCAAATAACAATGGTTGATTACCTTCCAAAGACTGTAAACAGCATAAAGGATCAAAAACGTTCACTTAAACTAAGGAAGTCATGCCATTTTAGTCCATAAATGTTTTCACTATTGTCCAGCAAATTCACAGCAAGATGGTTTTCATGTGCTTCATGCTTCTTTAGGCAACGTAAACTAAACGTTGAGATTTCATCTTGCACGTACTCAATTCTTGTATCTTTGTGGATTACTGCATTCCTAACATACCATGGAGCTTGCAATATAGTTCTCAGTACCTTCGACTGAAAACGTTGAATAATGTTCAGATTTTATAATGATACTGTCCCCCAGAACTGTATGCCATATGTCCTGGCTTCAA
This sequence comes from Stictocephala bisonia, assembly GCA_035578905.1. Lineage (NCBI taxonomy): Eukaryota > Metazoa > Arthropoda > Insecta > Hemiptera > Membracidae > Stictocephala > Stictocephala bisonia. The sequence continues at coordinate 1,525,983 of JAQJVL010000134.1, forward strand.
GACAACTTTGTACAGTAACAGTGTATTTTCAGTGGATAGGTGGGATCTTTTTCCAAAAAGCCAATACATTTTAGAAAATTTTGTAATCAGTTGCAAACTTTTATTCCAGACATGGCTCTACCATGTCAGTCGCCTATCTAAGTAAATTCCTAGATGTTTAACATCATTTCGTTGAGTTAGTAGAGTGTTGTTTAAGGAAACATTTGGACAGTTTTCCAAATTAAGCGTAAATGTAATGTGTATAGATTTACTCTCGTTTACTTGTATACTCCAACGTTTTATCCAACCTGTCATTGAATTAAAAACATCTTGCAGAAGCTGTAAAAGGGTTCCCATGGGAAGTGAGGACTGCAGTATCATCTGCGAATGTTGCAGTTAGAGTTTCTTGGTGAGTTGGAATA